>JAGFZM010002190.1:686956-739848 GCA_017657215.1 Limnothrissa miodon
TGTGTGTGTGTGTGTGTCCTGGCTTTCACCACTCTGCCAATTAGTGTAATCCCAGTCTGTTCCATGTTGATGGCTATAAAGGCACTCCAGGCCTATCCAGTAACTATACATTCTCATCATATGTCCCTTAGGAGCATAGGAGCATGTATCCAGTAACTATAAAGTCTGATCATACTGTATGCCCCATAGGAATATATACTCTATCCGGTAACTATGCATCCCCAGCTTATGCCCCATAGGAGTATGTATGGAGTAGCTACTGTATGCAATCCCATCATATGCCCCAATAGGAACATAGGAGCATGTATCTAACTCAATTAAATTCAAATTATCAATATTAATTATCATTTTACAAAAGTCGCGTCTCATAGTGATTCACAGCAGATAGCACCCATGAGCAACAGGGGCATGGAAAAACTCCCGATTTCCCTGATATGAAGGGCCATGAGACATGACCTTTTGTTCAAGATGCTGTATAAATAGAATTGATTTGAATTAAACTGAATCTAATTGAATCACTGAGAGAGCACAAACCCTAACCAGTGCCCTGGGAGGGAGCTACTACATTAGTAACTCACTATTGTGCAAAAGTGACCCTCTGCTGAGAATTTCATGTAACTGCAAACATCTCTACTCCATGGTCTCATTAGCTTAATGACTTTAATCATTTTGCTCTCTCCATGCAAAAAGTGTGATAACTTGGTGATCACTGTTCTACAGCTGTTTCTTCAATGACGGAGGTATATGACTGTGTGTGTGTGTGTGTGTGTGCATGCTTACAAGTCCACAGTGCCTCCTTGAGGCCGGGTGAGGGAGTTCCTGCGAACACAAGGGGATCAGTGTGGATCTGAAGGCAGTCTGCGAGCAGTGGGAGGACAGAGTGATCCTGCCAATGCGGAAATCCACTGCTTGTGTTGGAGCACGACAGACAGTCCACTGACAGCGAGGCGGCACATTGTCCTCAGACAATGGCTTAATTCACCCCTCTCCGCCACCCTCCTATACCTCCACCGTGAACACTCCCTCCCTCCCGCCCAGAGCAAGGCCTTGCCTGGAAAGTAGAACGGAATGGCCCAGCCATGATTTCATGCACAAACACACACCCACACACACACACACACACACACACACACACACACAAACAGACATACACTCACAGTCCTTCATTCTCTCTTTCTCTGTCTCACTCACACACATACATACGCGCACAGATGCACACACACACATACAGGCTTTCATTCTCCCCTTTTCTCTCTCTCAGACACACATACACACACAGCGGAAATGTGGGATGTTGGTAGGGTCAACAAACAAGGAAGACAAGGTCATGTTAAAGTCCATGCACACCCAGGGGTGCTACTAGAGATTTTGGGCCCAATGACAGAACATTATTTTGAACCCTGAAAACGTTGATTTATAACATTGAATGTCCTTCAGGCTCCCCTATTAGTGCCAGGCCCATAGAATCATCTAGAATCATCCTGTCCTCCTCCCCCTCCCTGGTGGTGCCCATGTGAACACCATTGGCCTGTGAGGGACACAAATGACTCACTAACTCCAAACGGGACTTTACTCCTGTAGGATAACTCTGACCACTAACTCAGAAAGGGACCTACTCCTGTGTGAATTCCTGTTGTTTAACTCTCAAAAAGGGATAAGTCAGTATAAAAACTGAAAAGTTTGACATAACAGCTGCATAGAGGAATGTCAGTCTGGTTACTGTACTGGAATTATAGGCCTGTCTGGACTGTGTTTATTTTCTTTTGTGATTCTTAATAGTCCCATTGTTTGTATTTGTTATTTATCTAGTGTTGTTTACACATGTTACCAGAGAGATACAGTGCTCACAGTTCCCCTTCAGTGTGAGTGATAGAACCTTCTGTTACCATGTTAATGGCATACAAGAACAAGAAGGCCTTACCAAATCAGATGTTTCACTCTTCCACCATCAGCAGGACAATAAGATTGCCTGATAAGATTGCAAGATAAAGATTGCCTGGACTGAACATTTAAGGTCTATGCCACTTGAGCAGGTTTTATCTTCCAACCCCACTATGTGCTAAATACATGTCAACTTTACTCTAGAGCTATCTGAACACAATAAAGACATGTGGTGCCATAGCCAGTTGTTTTCCCAAGGCTTCTTTAGAAGAAAAATAAGAAAAAATAAGGCCTGCACACTGTTTTAGGATGCATTATGTATTATGGATGCATTAGGATGTATTATGAGCAAGGTTTCAACCCTAACAGGGTCTTTGTCAAGCTTACACCAAAAGTGCACACGCAAAAAGGCACAGCTCATTTGATTGGCTCATCAAGCCAATTGGAAGGCGGAACCCCCTCGTTAGCCCCATTCTCATCTGACACATGTCTAATCTGCACCAATTGACACACATTTTTGGCACATACACCAACAGGGAATAAACAGAAAGTAAGTAAACAAAACAAATTAAACATTATGATGTGTCAACAACAAAGACCAATTATTTCAAGTCAATCAAAATCTAAGTTTAGACCATAAGGTGATAATGTTTTTGGTGTGAAAATGTAATTAGCCTCCCTTTTTAGGAGTATATTATTAATATCGCCTCCCCTCCTGGGAGCTTTTACATGCTCAATGCCAAGGTATTTCAAGGTTGAAAGGTTGTGTTTTAATGTGTTGAAGTGTAGGGCAACAGGGCTCTTTTGATCATTATTGCGAATGCTACTTCTGTGCTCAGAGATTCTTGTTTTTAAACACCTTGTTGTTTTTCCTATGTATGCTAGGCCACAGGGGCACTTGATCATGTAGATTATGTTTTTGGTGGTGCAGGGGAGAGTGCCCTTGATGTCCATTTCCTTACCAGAATGTGGATGAGTAAAGTGATGGCATTTAAAGGTAAAACTACACTGTGCACAGTGGCCACATTTCTAATTACCTGGTGGAATGGCTAGAAAATGGGAAGGTTGTGCATGAGTGGGTGGAACATCAGCTCTCACTATATGATCTCGTATGTTTCTAGCGTGGGGGTTCATTAAAGACCGATTTTAAGCTAGAGTCAGACTCCAGAATGTGCCAATGTTGCTGGACTATGTCTTGAAAAGTATTTCCTAAGGGGGAATACTGTATGACACATAGGGGCCCTCCTTTTTTGCACTCAGTCCTTCTCATATTGAGGTATTCAACTTGAGTAGTGTTTTTAAACCTATCAGATGCATTTTGAATCTATTCTTCCTTGTATTGTCTTTTTCTGAATCTTTGTACCATATCTGCATTGTGTTCAGAATATCTTGCATCAGAGCTGCAGATGCGGCCTTATTTTTTCTTCCTATGCATTTGACCCTTGGACCTAGCACCTGTAAAAAACCTCTTATGGATGTGCGTACCTTTTCAAAACTACTTCTTTAGAAGCTTCTACCTTAATGGAGTCAGGTGAGTGGACAAAAGCCAAACATGACTGCTACAGTAACTTTTTTTTTTTGGTTTAGCAAGTATTTTACTGGATATTTTTCCTGATCACAAAGCAGTGTGCGGCCCTTTACTTGCTACCTCGTACACATCTCTGCTCTCCCATGACACAATGAACAGGCCCGGACAGGAGGAGGAGGAGGTGGAGAGAAAGAGAGGCAGTGCTGAAGCAGACCGAACTGGGTCACGAGGGGAAGGCTGCAGTGGTTCAGGCTGAGTCATGGATGGGACAGAGAAAGAGCTCTTTTTGGGAGCAGAGCGAGAGGAGAGAGAGAGAAATAGAGTGAGAGAGAGAGAGCGTGCAAACCATGGGGTGTGCAGCTTAACCCAAAAGAGAGGTTTGTTCCACTTTCTGCTCTATGTGTGTGTGATGATAATAAATGCAGGAATAAAATAAATCTAACTGCCAATAAGTCCAGATTGAATGGCTATTCAAGCTATATTTTACCCAAATCAAAAATCAACTTATTTTATGTCCTGAGAAAACAGGCCTGTGAAAGCATGTGTTCTGATCCAACATAAACAGAACTTAAGGGACAAGGATGAATTAATATTTTTTTCATGATTCATATTTCAAAGTGACTTTGTTTAGTATGGAGAATGTGTGGCCTCTTGATGAATGGGGGTGAAGATATTGTTCAAGATTGTTTTCTAAGAAAATATCCAAGGCCTGATTTTTGCTCAAAGTTTCCCTTTTTACATAAAAAAAGAATGTTTATTCACAAACGAGCTTGGCCTTGTAAGGGTCAGCCCTATTGTGAGTAAAACTCCTTTAATGTTGATCGAGCACGAATGCTCCCTAATGAATTCGCTCTTTGCAGTCTTTGCGGATAAGAGCGCTGTCCCGAGAGGACCCGTGGGACTTGTGTTTGGAGATTGCCCTAGAATGAGGACACTTCCTGAGCCCCTGTTTGGGATTCTACCGGTGGCCTGTTTACCAAACACGTTCCTTAGAAAGCACACTATGCCCTGGTGCTTCCTGGAGTGGATTTGCAACGACCCCATTGTACTGAGTCTGCACACTCATGTGCCCACCTCCAACAATAGCAAGGACCAAGCTTGACAGATTTTTTTTCTCCTCCTCCTCCTCTCTCTCACTCTCCTTCTTTCTCTTTCTCTCTGTCGTTCTTTTCCAAAGACTAAGGAGACGAACGGTGAATAAGGTCTCAGTGGTTCAGGATTCAATAGTTGTGCTTGTGCAGCCAATGTCCGGCCACAAGAAAGGCTTCTGTTATCTGGCCAGACCCCAGACCATGCTCTGCCTTCGGCTTTTTTCGCCGTTTTGTTATTGGCAGGCTCAAAGGTTCATTGGGTCAGCCAGAAGCCTCTGTGCTTCAGCACTTGATAGGGGTTGCACATGTTCGAACTCATCACTTAAAGCGTATCATTGGACATGTTTTATGGAAATTAAAACACATGGACTCTCTAACCTTAGCAGGGCTATTTTCCTCCCTTGTTGTTTTTTTTTTCTTCTTTTTTTTCCTAACAAGAAAAGTGCATATGTCTCTCTCGCATGCACCCATTGCAGCCCCCCCCCCCTCACTCCCCACTCAAAACAAAGGTGTCTCGGGTTGAACTAGCCCAATGACTTCTCTCCTGTTCCATCACCCCCCCTCCAAACACACACACCCCAACGGCCTCACGTTGCAGTTTCCCACAGTCTGACTGGTTGGAAGCAAAGAGGAAGAAGAGAGATTAGGCTCAGGTTCAGCAGCACAGTTTCAACTTTATTTCCTTTTCTCTTGCTTCCCTCCATTTCTCAGTCATTAAAAAAAGCAGCACTACATGGACATGGGGAAAAAAGGGGCGCAGGGAATGCACCTGACGTGGAGATGGAGCGCTGATGGAGGGAGGTCACAGACAGGCGTCTGGTTGGGTGTCTCGTCAGGCCGATGTCATTTCTCATCCAATCAGAGACAGGGATAGGTTACCCTTTCGTCAGTGATTTTCATTCGTACACCGAGTCCGTCTCGACACCAAACCAGCGCCTGCCTGCTCTCTGACAGATGAGCGTGGAAGTGATTTTGACCATGGAAGTGATTTTGGATTGTTATTGTTACAGAAAAAAACAGACAAACCTCAAATCACATGACTTACACATAATCCTTTCTAGAGTTAAACTTCCTGGAACAAGTCAAATTCCACAGCTCGAGCACTGTGAGTGCAGTGTTTCCCCGGCACCAGGCTACTCCAAACTTCTGTGGCTTCACCACATCTCTGTGATTCCCAAGCAAGGTTTTCCCTTTTTTTCCAACAACCAACGTTCATGTACATCACACCCTTATCACCAACACTGACCTTTATTCTCTCTGAATTCCAGCAGCTAGGAATCGCAGCTTTACTTAACCTTAAAACTAAATTATGAGTTGAGAAAAGGAATGAATGAATGTATGAATAAATGAATAATGAATGACTAACTGAATAACTTGAATGAGTTAGTGAAGCAATATTTCTGCCAGTGAGATAAATACGGTAACTGTCTACTACTGTTGGACCTACAGCTTTAAAGTACTTCAGGCATGAAGTGTCTGATGGTTATACTAGCTATCGCTAACAGGAGAGATGAAAAAAGCACTGGAGTTGCAGTCCAGCTGGGGATGTTTGGGTGAGTACATACGAACACAAAAATATACGTAACAGATTGTCACCTTCATCAAAAAGCTTTGCAAGTGCATACACATACAAACTGGGCATATATTACCATGGAGTAAAAACAATAAACATCACAACTCAATAAAATAAATTAATTCATCTCTTTTTTTGTATAAAAGCTGGGTAGTTGTGCTTTTTTTCTATTCAGCCATTTGGTTTTCTTCAAAAAGGGTAATTTGTGTGGCATACTGTAAGAGTTGAGATTCTGAGTGGAAATATTTTGAAAGAATTTTTTCATTAATAGTGAATGTTATGTTGTGAAGTTATCAATAGTGCATTGTAAGTACGCTGTGAGCTTGTTTTGCTCTGTCCACGCTGGACTTTGTCCATTTACACAATCCATGTCATTTGACAGTTGTGGAGAGTGGCTATGTCCCTCAGACAAACTGTTGGTCATTGCAGGATGTTACGTTAAACTTGGCTTCACTAGAATCACCGAGCAGTCCTGAGGGCGTCAGGCCTTCCTTGTTTTCACCTCTGTACAAAAATAAATTACTCTCGCTTGTTATGGAAAGAGACTCTAAAGTCTCTCTTTCTCTCTCTCACGCACACACACACATTCTCTGTCTCTCTCTCTCTCTTTATCTCTCTCTCGCTCTATCCTGGCTGGAAATTATTGCTTACCAAAACTTTGTTCCAGCCAGTGCCTGACTTCTTTAAGGTTGTAAAAAAAGGGCCCCTTTCCTCCCAGGTAAGCGATTTTTTTCTTCTGGACGATGCACACTCTTTCGTACGACACGCCATAGGCCACGTTGGCATTGTTGTCCATGCAGTCGGCTACAAGCTGACACTGCGGGGGAAGGGAAAAGCTGTCTAGCAGCTGCTTGGCAGCCAGGACCCGTTCCTCAAGATTGCGGTGCTTCCTCACTTCGAACGAACAGGGGGACATGGGGGGGACGGCCCAGCCATCAGAGGGGTGGGCCTCATCGATGTAGACGAGGAGGAAGTCCGCCACATCTGAGAACTCTTCGACCAGCCGCCGGAAAATGGGCAGTTGGCCTATGAAGGGGGGTCAGGTGGCCGAGCCGAAGTTGACCACCAGGGGCCGGTCGGATGTTTCAAAGTCCAGGAGATGGCACTCGTCCTTGGATTCGCACCATCGGCTACTCCTGTTGCTAACCTTCACCACCTTTGAGTTGGGCGCCTCACTGCCAAGCTTGACCTGCATAACAAGTGGGGGGGGGGGTGGGGGGGGGGGGGGGGGGGGGGGAGTAAAAGAAAAAGAATGTAGTTATTGAATTATAATTAAATGCAGAAACTTGACCTCAAATCATGTTTAAAAGGCCGATGACATAATCAATTTGGCAATGCAAGCAAGAACCCTCACGATTACACATGCATTCACACAAAATTCTCTCTCTCTCTCTCTCTCTCTCTGAAGTTTGCTATTACATGAAAGAGAGAGTTTACTTCAAATCATTTCAGGCGTTTCTTGGCTTTCTGTTGCTATGGTTACAAGTATTTTGTCGGGGCATAATCATCGCCCTCCAGAGCCACATGCTGTGTGTGCTATCCAAGTTCAGCCAGTAAGACTGAGTACATGTCCTAGGATATAGAGACTGCACCTATTATTCTCACAGCTCAGGAGCACTAATCATGACCACCAACTGTGACAAATACTCTTCACTATTTATTCCTGAATAGTTTGAGATAGTGTTTGTTTAATTGTCAGTTAATAGACTTTAACTTGATGAAATTTCAAACAAATTCAAGTCTATTATCCTCTAACTAGTTAACAACTCATTAGACACCATGATAAAGGGATTCATTCAACTGCAATGCTTTTGAGTGAGTGTGTGGTTTGCAGGCTTCTATTAGTCTATCAGCAAAACAAGTAGTCCTTTGTGTAGAAAAAATGAATTTGCAATGTGTATGCATGTTAGTTATTTCACAGAATAAAGCATAACCAATATAACCTAGAAAGTATACGTCAACTTTTACTGACTCCTTCAGACTTCGTGGTTAAGTTATTGCATCATAATTAGAATATATAGAATATCATAAATGGTTCAGTTATAAGATGATAACACTTTGATTTTAAGGTTAACGTGTAGGCTAGAGGCATTGGGACATTTGACATGATCAGCTTAATAAGGCTACTGACTGAAGGTCTTCTCGCCGTTTAAAGAACAATGTTCAAGAATTTAAATCAGATCGAAAAGCTCTTACAATTCAGTGATAGACTTTTGACTCAAATATTAATCTCTAAACTTTTCCATTGTCTTTTTTGCCGCAATTCCGTTATTACCACTGGTAGTAGGAAATGATTGTAATTTGGGGGACTGTAGTTAATATTAGACAAATGATGTAACAGGGCTGCCGCTGGACTTACCTGCTTGTAGGCATCCAGTAGAAAGCTGTTCCAGATCGAGCGCACGCCGGCGGAGGTTAACATGCGCTGCCACTCGCCCGCGGGTGCCGACCCCGAACAACTCAGAAGTGATACTACACGTTTCACCAGCACCACCGAGTCGTAAAGCACGAAGAACAGGCAGTTTGAAAAGAAACCCGGCAGGATCTGCAATGTCACCAACAGGTCCACACTTAGCATGCCCATTTTCCGATTTGCTGGTGGCGCGTCCACACTTGTGCCTTGTAAGTTCACCTTTTCCTGCACATTTTGGACGTCGGTCCTCTTTCCCAAACGCTTGATGTTACAGACTCTCATTAATGACAGTGAAAGTGAATTTGGGTGGATCCTCAGTCCCGCCACGGTATAACTTTTGGTGCATGCAATTGCCCTCTGCTGAGGAAAAGTGCAGTTGAACACTTGAGACCAGCCCTGAGCAAGGTTGTCAAACTTTCCCCCTGCCCCCTGTAATTACTGTTCTTCTCCGGTGAGCAACCGTCTCTGTTGCTGTTTCTTTTTATACCGTAAATCATTCCCCGCGCTGTACTAAATCTTGGGCTTATCTTGTGGGGAGATCATGACGTCATCTGAGGGCATTCTCTTCGGACCGACTGAAAACTGAATTGATGGAAAGCGACAGCGGGGAATCTGATATCACTCAAGAAGACGCACAAATGCCAATTAACCTACTAATTACTGACGCATACTACTACTGACGCAGACTAAGATTGATAGAGAGAAAGCATTTGCTTGTATGAATGTTAAATTATGATAACGTTTACTTTTAGTTAGTGAAAACGAATTAATGTCAAACCTGTTGTCTTTATTTGTCAGTTGTCTCCATTGTCTATTCCCTAAGATAAACAAGTTTGGAATAACGGTAGTCATTTTAAACAGGATTCGCAATATTCAATACTGCCTAAGTGAAGGGGAGTCAATTCTGGAGAGACGATTGACGAGACCTTAATACATTCAGTCGCCCGCAAAGCGCCTGGCTCACGCGAGTGTAGTTTTCCAACTCATGTCTTTCCAGGAGATGGATGCGTTGGAACAGGTTGTGGGTGTCTTCTGAAGCAGCAGGCGCAATGCCACGAAGGAACAGACTCAGTTTGAACCCCTCCTATAATAAAGATGGTAATAAAGATGTCAGGATGCATGCCATGTTGTAATCTTATGATAGATTATGCTACGTCTTCATAAAATGTCATCTATTCACCAAATGGACTTAGCCATGACTTCTACTGATGTTTGGTAAATGGTAGGCTACATTTGCTGCGGTAATTATTGGTAATTCTTAACATGCATGGTTTAATTTTTAACTTAAAATTTTTTAACTGTGTGCAATATTGTTTATGGTGCCACTACAACACTGCTTCGTGGTATGATGACATGAATAAAACTGACAAGATTGCACCTTGCCACAGTTATCAGCCAAATGGATTAGTCCATGGTCACTACATTTGGTATAGACTGGCTGAACTGTAGGGTGACTTGACTAAGGTCAATTTTCTACAGTTAAAATATAAAATATAAAGTATATAAATAATATATATTTAGGTATAAAGAGTACAGTGTAAACATATTATTAATTTAAACACATATTTAAATACATATTTAAATACATATAATTAATTTTAATTAGCCATTGCTTCATGGTGCAAAGGTGTTGCTGACACTGTTGAGTCAACATGCCCCCTGACACATTGGTGCTGGGTTAACTATTTCCCTAAACTGTTGTCTCAAGTGCCTACAGTCAGAGGTCTAGTTGTAATTTGGACCTCATTATGACCTAAGAAAGCTCCAGTGACAGAGGAAGGGGATGGCAGACCACCCTGATGGCTATAGGTCATTGCAGTGTCAAGGGAACTCAAGCATGAATGTGGATTAGGCCTACCTGACCCGCAGTCAGTCTGTGCTACACTCACTCTTAAGACTGACATGGCATAAAGAATGTTTGGTATAGTCCCTCTTTCCTAATCTCTTAAATAGTCTTCCCTTTTTGAGTACACACACACCCACCCACCCCCACACATCCCTTTCTCTATTCACCCCACTCTCTGTGACTGTCTGTAGGCCTACATAGTAAACATCTCCCAAGTTAAGCTTACTAACAGATGGCAGCTGTCCACTTGGTCAGTCTAATTAACCAGCAGCCCCCAGTCGTATTTACACAGAAGCTGAAGCACAAAATTACATACCTGGCTAACGCTAAAATAGCGGTTTTATTACTGTAGCTATGAGCTATATTAGCTCTGGCTAATGCTAGATTAGCTGTTATATTAGCTATCAGCTATAGTTTATTTGCTCTGGCTAATGCTACATTAGCTATTATTTTAACAATTAGCTATACTATATTAGTGCTCAAATAAATTCAGTTCCCAATCCACTAAGTTCAGAGACTGCTTTAAATACTATTTTAAAAGAGACCCCCCCCAAACACACACACAAACCAAAGCCATGAAAGCTTTTGTACTTGTCCTTCATATGGGAGGCAAGAGCAGAGAAGATGTATGTACTTGGCTTCTTGGTGTGTCCTTCAGACGACCACAAGTGATAGAGGTGGATATAATCAACTCCAAAAAAACATGAAAATAAAGAACAACTAGATCATAGGGAAAATAAACTCACTTTATTACACTGAAAACAGATGGATGGTTACAGATGGACATTTATTAGTTTTCCTGAATTGAGAGCAAAATGCATTTGGTGCATCTGAACAGAACATATTTAGAGGCAAAACACACCAGTCACTCCATCATCACAAAGACAATAGCACACACACACACACACACACACACAATTACATGGTGGTCTCTACGAAAATGATTTCAGCATTTGCAGTACTAAGAATAATGGCGTTTCAAATGTAGTCGTAGATTAAAATGTCCTAAATTTGCCTGGACTTTCAGCCATAATCTGTCACACGACCTCTATTATTTCTCTTAAAATAGAACGAGGAAGGAGATGAGCAACATTAGGAACAGAGCAGATTTGCTTTATCTGGCATTTTAATCCATCCCTCAGCACAGACTTTTTTTTAAGGTCCCTGGAATGACTGGTGCTTCTCACACTACTATATCGTCACGCATCGATCTATTTATAAACCATTTAAACGGCGTCATATGGCATGCTGCAATGCAGGATCCAACATTTACGTATTATGTGGTCGCCGCTGTAGTGAGAGATTTCACACTGACAATATTTTGACCGTGACAGATGTTACATTATATAATGTTTTTGTAATGTTTGTAATAAAGAGTTCTCTCAAAGTGGGCCAATTGATATGCCATGCCATGCTGTTCATGGGTGCTCTATGCTGTGAAGCGCTATGAGACATGAATTTTGTATAATTAAAATGGAATTGAATTGAATATTTCAGTTGAGTTCATAGTTTCAGCACTCTTAAAAATGGTCTTGAAACACATCGATGAACTAGTGTCAAAGCAATCAGCCCATTGAGGAGCTGGCAAGAGGTGTGACAAGACTTCCATTCATTCTCCCGATCCAAATCCTCTGATCATCATTTGACCCTTGTTTTGTATGGACTCAGTAGGTTGCATGTTACTGTACACTGGGGCACTGTTTGGCTGTCTGAGGAGCAGTGCTGCAGAATTTTCTGTGTCAAACCCTTCCCAGAAATACTACGTGCATTTGACAAGGTCATGGCTCAAAATAAACATCTATTTGATTTGATTTAGGGTTTACTGGACGTGGACCCTGCCAATTTATAAGCATAACATGTTTGCAGAATGTGTGCAGAATTAGCCAAAATTGCTATTTTACATTTGTAATCCATGAACTAGGGTCAAAAGGTCAGATGCAACATTCTAATCGTTGGGTGATCAGAGTTACATAACACAAGAAGTGCCCTACTCCAGGAAAACAAGGTCTGCATGTGGAGCCCAGCGGTACATGTAAGAAACATAGGTGGTCAGACACATGAAATGAATATTGATTTATACAATGGTAATGTCTTAAAGTCTGCCCACAACATACATGCACAGGGGATTAGATCTTGTGTGGTTCGAATGTATGGACACATATTAACAACAAGCACAATGTTTGCACTGCATAAATACATTGAATTCATATGTACAGAAAGCCTATTGTTGCATATACCAACAATAAAATGGAGATTATGTAACCTTATGTCATTACATTAGGCAGTCACTGCAGAGGCTGCGGTTTGAAGCACGTATATATATATATATATATATATATATATATATATATATATCGTGACTAGTGATAAGGATAAATGAGGGACTGGAACTGCATTCTGACCAGTATACTGTATAGCATAGGCATATAGGGTTACCTGGCACTCCTGAGGGTAATGTTAAACTGCTATTCTGCTGCACGCTAGGAGTGGCCACCACAGAAGGGTCTTTATAATGAGGTGTTTTCCCCCTACTGACCCAGAACCAGACAACATTGAAGAAGGAAAGCCTTGGTAGAGCAGCCATGTATTTCTCCCCCCTTTTGAAATTCCAATCTTTCTATAAATAAAGACAGAGAACTAAAGTGCCTTGACACAGTGTAATGCTATTGTTTCATAATGTTATTGCTGTTGTATCTTAAGCTGTTCTTACAAAACACAGGATTAGCAAAGCAAATGGTGCAGCGGTAATGTGAAACTGGAGATTAAAGATTCCCTCTTAGTGAAATGTGCCACACTGTGTGTGCTCTGTTCCCTTAGCGGAACAACAGGACAATGTCTGCATTTAAACATGCACTTTCACACACACACACGCACACACACTCACAGAAAACACACATATGCATGCACACACATCCACGCACACAAAGCACACACACAACAACAACATGTACACCACACACACACACACACAAACAACAACAACAGCAAGAACACTCACACACAGGTGCACACTCACATATAAACATGCACCCTGCTCTTTCGCTTGGTGCTCTCTCGCTGTCCTCTGCACAGTTGTTTCACACATTATCAGCGGATGACTGACCGTCTCTCTTCAGATCAGCTCAAGCAGACGTCACAGGTCTCTAATTGGAGGCAATCGTGCAATCGAAGAAGTGTTTTCAGGGACGACAGCTGCCAGACTGTTGTGTTTGCATTCAGACTTGTCAGGTGTTTAAGAATAGCATAGCAAACCATGAGTTACAACAACAGAGACCACAACCTTCATTGAATTCATTTGAATATTGTATTTCTTTGAACTTCAACTGTTTGTTGTAATTACAGTAGATCTCACATAGATTGTTTGACAAATTTTTACTGTTGTTATTGTTTGACAAATTTGACAATTTTTTACTGCTGTTATTGTTTTGTTTTTTTATTTTGTTTTGTCTCCTCTGCCTAATGGACTAACTAGTATAGTATTATATGATCCCTTTTCTCCCTTATCTTTTTATCCTGTATTGGAAATGGCCTCTGCTTACATCCCAATTGTGAACTAGTGATAGACAGTCCGGCATGATAACACAAAGGTGAAATACACACTAACCCTGTTAGCTGCTGGGGTCTGTCTGCTAGAGCAAAGTCTGGGGAGAAACTGCAACCCCTCTGCAACCCTGAAGCCCCAACAAATAGGCCATGGCTGTCCCAGTTTTTGTTTGTTTGTTTATGTGATTGTCTGTCTGTTTGTTTGTTTCTAAAGTAACTGATCCATCTATACCGAACATGCTGTTTGGGGTTTCTAGGGCCCCATGGTACCAGGGAGCACCGGTTATCGCATGATCTACAGCAGTCTGCAGATCTGCTGTGTGAGATGCACAGGACATTGTTTGGCACAAGGCTGAATAATGCAGCAGATGGAACCAAGGCACCCCCTGCCTGAGCTTTCTGCATCAACATGCATCAGGAGGCTATACCGTGACTCACCTTTGAGTGGAAGGACGTCGTCTGGTCCTGTCTACCAGGTAAACGATTTAAATTGAAATGCCACGGGGTGTGAATGGCAGAAGAAACTCTAGAACACTGTAAACGCTAGAACACTGTACCATCTAAGAACACTGTAACTGATAGAACACTGTAACTGTACAGCAAATGTTAGCTTACAACATCTAGGTAGTGATCACTGAATAATTTAGCGTGCAGTTTCCCATGTAACCATGGCACTGTTTTCTAATGAGGCTTAAATAGCATCTGAAACAGGACTCAGCCCAAGACACGATAGCTAACGCACTCTAGATCTGACCCCTGCTGAAGCATACTGCATTCCTTTTTGACAACGTCACTTCTGTTATGGCAACAGCGACGCAACAACCTAACCATCAATTAAACGCAATAAAGCCAGAGATGATAAATGCATTATAATCAGAAGCATAGAATGAGCCCAAGGTCACAACCCAAATACTGTATGATGCACACACAGGGACTGTAAAGTTCATTTGTGTTTCTCTGTGGTGTAAATGTGCTTCATTATATTTGGAAATAAGCAGGTGATGTTTTGTTTCAGTATTTGGTGGGCTGTTTCCCATAAAAAAAAAATCAAGAAACCCACGTTGTCTCCCATTTTTCAAGCTAAAAAGGGTTTAATTGAATTAATGAATGATTGATTGAAGTGAGGTATGCTCACCTTACTATTATACTACTACTAAGTATAAACAAAAACCATAACAATATTTAAGTCTTTTTTGCAGCAAAGGTTAGTATATTATTCTCTTTAGTATAACATGTGACCACAGTCCATACAGTACTGTACAGTATGTTTACGTCATCATGCAAACATGCCAGTAGCCTTACAAACAATGCTGACCTAATGACCCTGAGAACCCCACCCCCCATCCCCTTCGCCAATGAACTCATCTCAACACAACCCGGAGGCGTCATGTCATGCCCGCACATCTCCTCACCCCACGGGTCTTTGAGGGAAGGGCACCGAGCCAAAAGCTTGGTATGGGAAAAAAGAGACTGGCGCCACACGAGGAATGCCATTGTGTGGAGATCGGGGCATGAGGTGGTGGTGGAGATGGGGGTGTTAGCACGGTGGCACGGATGCCCCAGTGCCACAAAGAGATGTCCTGTTTGTGGATAGTAGGTGCATTCATTTCCTGTTTGTGGATAGTAGGTGCATTCATTGATACATAATGCCCAGGCAGGGGGAGAGGGAAGATAGCCTTGCCACGCTACCTGGCCACGGCTCCATGGGACACAGACGCATCTCAACTCAACCTGACTGGATCAGCTGATCCGTTCTATTTGGAGGAGGGGGAAGCAGTTTGTACTGATAGCAAGAAGGCAAGAATACTGTCCCATGTTGGGAGCTATTTTCCTTCCCTTAAGTTCTTCAGTTTAGAGGTTTTTAAGTGAACTCAATGGATTTGTTTAATGTGGCAATGGGTCAAAATGTTTTTTGCCTTAAAGGCCCATATGCAACATTTTTCATTTAATTACTCCGTTTCATACTGTTTAGGATGCTAAAATGAGTCATTACACGGCGAACAAACGGTGATGAATGCGCCACCGTGCCTATAGTGGTAGATACAGCACTTGCAATGTTTAGTAGCGCGGACCACCTCCAATAGAATGCAGTGCAATACAATGCAATACAGTGGTCTTTAGAAGGAGCTCGTGAGAGAGAAAAACAGAACGTTGCTTAGCTTTAAGTCCAGTTTGTCAGTTTACAGCAGAAGTTAAATTTTGTTTAAAATTTGTTATTTTAATCGGTAATAAGTAAAGCTTACTTGACAAATTGGTGCAGATTATTTGCTTCACTTGAATGGAATAAACATACATTTAAGTTTTTACTTATATCATTTAAGGCAAACAGTGTTGAAGTGAGCTTTACTTTTTATTATTATAGAGATTTTCAACAAAGCTTTACTTTTTTGTTTTCATTGTCTCAGTCAATGACATATTGAAGAGCTTAGCATACCAAAAAGGTTCATTGACCTTTGACCTGTGTATTGTATAAAAAGGGCAAAAAAAAAGACCCAGAACAGTACTACGTTTGTTTCACACCAAAGTTCTCCTTTAAACGTGTACATGAAAAACCAGCATCTGTGTCTGTGCACGTCTGCCATAGACAGTTTAGGCTCATCGTGATTCTGTTTACATGACAGCACATAGGCCTTGGACAATAAGCCTCTTGTAATGCAAACTTGGCTCTGTAGGTATGCTGCACATACGTAAGGAGTTTACTGGCAAAGGTTTGAGCGGAGCACCATGCCAAGAATGCTTTCATCAAGGGGAAGCAAGTTCAGTTTAAGTGAATGGTCTGCATTTTGGTTGCGATTTATTTACTCAAAGTGATCCAAATATTACTTGGGATTTGCCAGCTGAAATGTATGTGTGTGAGAGCAAAGTTTTTTTTTTTTGTGTGTGTGTGTATGTGGCCTGTTAATATAAACGTCTAAGACTGATAATGCAGAAAGGGGTCAAAATCCATTAACACATGCCACCATACCGCTTCAGCAGACAATCTCAAATGTATGCAACAAATCCAGTTTTAATGACACGCAGTCTGACTTTGGTCTTAAACAGAGCAATTCAATTCAGATAAAATCTTCACCATGCCTCGCTGGTTGTTTTACGCACGTAGGGTACCACAATGCACGTCACCAGCAAGACTTTCCTTAGATATGTACGCATACACTTTTCACTAGGACCAGTTGTTTAAAACAGTGCAATCTAAAGGTCCTGTGTTTTGTCCTATCTGTGAACAGAGACCAGTTGTTCAAAAGTGATCCTGGATTATGCATAAAAAACAACTGTATTTTAATCAGGAATGAACTTCATTAAAAAAAATATCATAAAATATCAGGTGTGTTTCTTGTTATTGTGGCAACTATGTATTCTCCAATTTCTTGTTTTATTGTCTAGTTTGTCTTTTTTAAGAATCCTGCCCAGGTACCACAAAAGTAAATTGTGTGTTCATTTTACTCTGGTTTATAGTATTTCTTCTTTACGTGGATCCATTTAAATGAACTAAACGCACTTGTGCATGTCTAATATAAAAGAAGAGGTTAATTCTGCCTGTCCTAGACCCCCCCAAAAAAAAAAAAAAAAAAAAGGGCAAGATATCAGTTTGATAAGCTGAACAGGCAGTCCAATTGCATTTAATGCCAGCACATATGATACTCAGAGTTGAGAATAACAGCCATCACTGTACAGACATTAACTTTAAAAGGCCAAGAGTCTAGACAGACAACAGAATTCTGTTATCTCAGTTTTGCCATTTGGACAGACGTAGAGTTAAAGTCAGCCATCAATACAATGCATTTATTACCCGTAATCTAGCATTAATCAGACATTTTTTTTTGTTTTTCTAACTCTAATGATAAGCAAACAGTATTTGTTATTCGTCAGTAGTGTTTTCACTATGTGCAGTAATAATGTATTAATAATGTATTTATAATAATGTATATTTTGTTATTGTAATACATGTACAATACTATTATATATTTTCTTTATCATGTACTGTTATCAAGAGATACAAATAAAATTGTTCCCCTGAAAAAAAAAAAAAAACACAACCAGACCCTTCTGATTTTCAGGAAAATATTTACATGACACATTTTACATTTACAATAGCACAAATCTGAACTGCTGATGTGACCATATGTGATCCTGTAAATTAACGCTCTGCAATCAAGGTCAATGGAGTTAGAATCAAAAAAGAGGAAAAAAGGGTAAAGCAAGGACTGAAATGTTTGGATGATCAATTAACCAAGAAAATGCCCTAATGTTTGTTTGCACTTGTTTTGAGCACCACAGATGAGAGGAAAAAAGGTAAATAAATCAATTCCAAGGTGCAGGCCTCGGCCTTATAAGACCTCGCCCTTATACCCATCAACTGGATCTTTCTTTACACACATGGCGTCCCATTCTGTTTCAAGTTTGCTTCTTTATTATTGAATTATTTGGGATTCTCAGAAGAGCTGCGGAGAACAAAGAGACAAAAGGCACAAAGGCCCATAGAGGCTGAATGTGGATCCTCGGGACTCTGCGTGCTTCATTCATGCCTGCAGAGACTTGCAACCAAAGAGCCCAGTCCTGGAGAGCTCCTGTATGGCACAAACAAGAATGAAGCGAAGTGGAGTGAATAAACTGGGGTGTTGGCCAATGTCACATTCTTGCTCTCCAGACAGTCACAGCTCCAGTCTCCCCCATCATTCAAATGGAGGCCAGTGGATAGAAGAGAGAGAGAGAGTGAAGAGAGAGAAAGAGAGAGAGAGAGACCTCTTGCAAATTTCCTCGAAGTGCTGGCAAGTGTCTTAGTTTTCAGCAGCTGGCTGCTGGAGTGATGTTATCTGTTAGACTGTCTGAGTAAAGACACACACACACAAACACAGATATGCACACTGACCAGGCTCTAAGGGAATGCCATCATGAGAGAGCATGTTTGTTAAACAAACCTGGGCCAGGAATGTGGATAAAATCACTTTAATAACCATATTGTATTTAAAGCCAATTAAAGTAGAAATCTGGTATGAATTATTATTCCATGGCCCTGTTGTTCAATGTCACCGAGTCATGTCAGTAGGAAAAACAATTAATAAATTTGATTCAACATAGACCAAATAGTGAACTGGCAGCTTACACTAAATGAATGGGGCACAGAATATAGTCTTCACTTTCATTGTCCTTTACGCCCTATTCAGTTAAAGTTACTTGATGGTTTGAGATTCAGTCAATGTTGCATTGATCCTATTCCTTGTTCTACAGACAGCAATCTGGGACCCCAAACAACAGTGGCATGGATGGATCACACCAGATTTATTCTTTAATGGCTGATAGGCTGCTTACATGATTGTCATTGGTTGTGCCTGCCACAGGACTCTCAGTGGTCTTTAACGGGCCTGCCAGAAACGACCATCAAACAGCTACAGCTGATTCAAAACGCAAAAGAACAAAAACAACAGAGCACATTACACCAACACCAAGCCTTCACTGGCTCTCAGTAAGCTATAGCCTAGAATAGATTTTAGAGCACTGCTTCTTGTGTTTAAGTCTCTAAATGGAACAGGGCCTACAGTAACAATCTTTCTAATATGTTTCGGCAATATGACCCAATCAGATGTCTTAGATCACAGTAGTGATGTTACATTTGAACTGAGACTTCGAGGCTTGTGCTGAGCAAAAGGGGGCGTGTCAGATAAAGCTCTGATCCGAGGCTTGCATCATTTCCAAAAAAATCACGTGATCGAAGACAACCAAGGCCTCGGATGCGCGAGGTGATGTCACGTAGAAAGCCTCGTTTGGACTCCGTTGCTCCGTTTAGTGGCTCAATTATGGGACATTTCAAGTATAAAGCTGTCCCATACGCAAATGGTCACTCGTGGGTTGTCAGTGAGTGGTTGAAGACAAGAGTTGTGATTTTTGAGGAGAGCATAGTGGTTGAGCGTTTGAGATGGAATCTGCATAGAAAAGAAGATATTCACCTTTTTGGGAGCATTTTGCTCTCATTTCACCTAACAAGGTAAGCTAAATGAAGAATGATGTTTGCTATTATTTACTTGCTAAAATATAATTTTACAATAGTTTTCCATTTAAATTACTGTCTTTCCAAGGTTAAGTGCTTGGTGTGCGACAAAGACCTTGGGTATAATAATAATACCTCATCCATGCTGAGGCACTACCGTCCTTTGCATGAGGGAGAGGTTCCCAGGCCTGCTGTATTTACCCAAGGTGTGTTCTGCTATGTGTCTACTATATATATATATATATATATATATATGTGTGTGTGTGTGTGTGTGTGTGTGTGTAAAGCACATAACAGGTAAATGGGATCTTATTCACTTGTTTGTTTCACTTTGCTTTAGCTTCCAGGAAACAAGAACTGGGTGAGGCCTTGGTTAACATGGTGGTCAAGGATAGCCAGCCATTCTCTGTGGTTGAGGATGAAGGCTTCCGAGGTTTGGGTAACAAACTTGACCCTACCTATGTTCTCCCTTCCAGACAGGAACAGTATAACAATAATTAACCTTTGAAGTTTGTGAAAAAAATGTTTAACAACTTTTATTCCATTAGTTTTCTTAATTCCTTAGGCTTTGAAGGCTATGGTGGAAGCAAAGTGCCAAAGCCAAAGAGGATGCATGGATGCATTTCTGGCTGTAATTTGTCATTTCATCAATGACAGTGCTCTTAATTCAATTGTTCTTGGGGTACAGTATTTCCCCCAGTCCCATACTGCTGCACACTTGGCGGCTGCCAAAGCACAAATTATGGAGGAGTGGGGTATTAGGCATAAAGTGACCTGCCTTGTAACGGATGCTGCATCCAACATGATTGCCGTAGGCAGGGAGCTAAATTTAAAACATGGTATCTGCATAGCACACACTATTAACCTGGTTGTAAAAAAAGCTCATGACCAGAAACCTGGGCTCTAAGCGCTACGCGGTAAAGCCAGGAAAGTGGTCAATCTCTTCAGATCCAGCACCACTGCTAAGGTATATTATATTGTACATGCATCACAATCACACACACTTAGTGTATTATTATGTGACAGACTTGATATTTTATTGTTCTCTGTAGAGGAAAGGCTTGTGCAGATCCAGGTGCAACTGGGACGGCCAGCTCTGAAATTAATAAAGGAAGTGGACACACGTTGGAATAGTACATTCCTAATGTTGGAGAGAATGCATGGAGAGCGTGAAGTAGTGAGTGCAGCCATGCCTTCTCTTCAGACTGATATAACACCTCGTACATCCACAGAATTTGCTATTGTTTAGGAGTGCCTGGGTGTGCTCTCCCCATTTAATGAAGCCACAATAGAGTTGTCTTCAGAAAAGAAGGTGTCTGTTTCAAAAATCATCCTGTTACTTAAAGGCCCACCATGTGACATTTTTCATTTAATTAATCCGTTTCATACTGTTTAGGATGCTAAAATTAGTCATTACACGCCAAACGAACGGTGTAGAATGCGCCACCGTGGCCAATAGCGGTAGATACAGCACTTGCAATGTTCAGCAGCGCCTCCAATAGAATGCAGTGCAATACAATGTAATACAGCAGTCTTTAGAGGGAGCTCGTGAGAGAGAAAAAAGTTGCTTAGCCCCTATTTTAGATGTTGGACTATACTGTTGGAGAACAGATTCCACAAAAAAAAAAACAAGTATGGCCAAGCAGCTAGCATAAAATTTGTTTCGTCAGGTGAGAGAGAAGCTCAACCAACTTCAAACGATGAGTATATTTACTTTGCCAACTCTTCTGGACCCTCGATTTAAGGTGCTTGGCTTTCTCAGCCCATCCAAGGCAGATGAGGAAGACTGACTTCTGAATGCAGCTTCATAATTTCTTCCCATACACCACATCCTCCAGCAGCTCAGCCATCAATTACCAACAGCAACCAACAGCTTGAAGAACCTTCCACCTCGACTGGTATGTTCAGTGCTGCACACTATAATGGTGTTTCATTTTCACATTTAATAACCTTTTTTTTGTCCCTCAGGTAATCTGTGGCGCCATTTAGATGCCACAGTACAGCAAAACAGGAGGTCCCAAAACTCAACTGCTGACGCCATTGTTGAAGTACAGAGATATTTGCAACAATCACAGATCCCCAGAAATGAAAATCCACTGTTATGTTGGAGCGCACACAAAACACTCTTTCCTAATTTATTTATCCTTGCACAAAGGTTTTTATGTACACCAGCCTCTTCAGTCATGGCAGTAGAAACAGACATGTGAATGTGGCGTGAATGCTAAGGCGTCAGACCAGTAACTTTAAGACCGGGGTTCAATACCCCTTATAAACTATAAAATAAGGGATTCATATAACACAGATTTGGCTAATCTGCTGTTTTGCCTTTTATTAATCCTGTGTATTTGGCTAAAGATTGAGCCAGTGCATTAAAAGCTAGCCCATATTTGAACCACAGCACGCCGTGTTGTTGCGCTCAGACCCTTTCTATTTTTCATGTATTGCGTTCACCAGTAGGTGGCCCCTCTGTGCATGCGAAGCTTCAAGAAATGACTTTTCAACACATTTCGCTGGAAGGCTTCAAAGTGTTATGGAGCTTCGTCTCGCCATCACTAGATCACAGTAGAAAAATTTGCTGGTAAAACCGTTTGTTAGAACAAAATGCAGTGAAGCAGCCTTTAGCTACTATGAAGTTCAGCTATGGAACCAAGTCCCATAGAACATCAGTCAATGTTGCATTGCTTTTTCCTATTCCTTGTTCTACAGACAACAATCTGGGACCTCAAACAACCGTGACATTGATGGTTCACACCAGATTTCTTCATTAATGGCTGAAAGGCTACTTATATGATTGTGATTGGTTGTGCCTGCCACAAGGCTGTAGAGCAGAGCATGATTGTGATTGGTTGCGCCTTCCACAGGACTGTAGAGCATGATTGTGATTGTTTGTGCTTTCCACAAGACTGTAGAGTACGATTGTGATTGGATCTGCCACAGGACTCTAGAGCATAATTGTGACTGGTCGACATTGTACCTTTCACAGGACTGATTCAAGTTTATTTATACAGCGAACTATACAAAACAAGTCATGTCTCGTGGCCCTTCACAGCAGACAGAACCCATTAGCAACACATATGCTAGCAGTATCAGTGGGTTTCCTTTTCCTTGCAGTATGGTACATCTGAGAGGTATTCCATCAAGCGAGCTAACTGTAAATCCCGGCTAAATTTGGTAAACCTTGCTAATATTAGAGAGAGTTTGGTTCCATTACTCTCGCTAACGCTAATCTTGGCTGAGTTGCTAGGGTAACTAATGCTTCTGAACTAACCTGGGGTGCGTTTCCCAAATACCGACCGAAGTTAGCATTATACGAAGGTAATGCGAAGTACTTTTGAACGAGCCCACACTTGATTTACGCCCGTTTCCCGAACACCATTGGACGATGAAAGTTTTAACAACGTGAGGTTGGGCGTGCTTCGCTGAAACTAGGAAGTCTACAGATGTTTCGGAAGCATTCGGGGACAATTCGGATACATTCGGTGCTGAAAGCGTCTCAAAAACGGAACTGTAACTTCATTTCAGAAGCCAGTGTGGCAACTTTTACTAATCTTTGCCCACACGATCAATTACCTTATTCACTGAAATTAATGACTGAAGGCCATAACTGCCATATGAATTAATATTAAATATGTAGTGAAAACGACATACATGTATAAATAACCAAATGACTCTTTTTGTCCATGCATCTTCATGGGTGAATGGTGAGATCAGCGGACTATGAATTATGCAATTGCATCTTGTTATTAAATCACACGTTCAATTCCTGCTGAGGGCACATTATCTTGTCTCTACTAAATATGTTTAATTAACAATTCGGACATAAAATCGATTTACGGAGTTGTTTTTCTGCAATGTTTGTGAAGATTTAATGCCGTTCATCGTGACTTTAGTTATCAAAATACCCCTACAATCCATAGCCTATGACATAAAACATCATGGTCTAGTCATTAGGCCTACATCAAGGGTCAGGCTACTACATTTGAAACAGGTGGAAAATGTCTAATCTAATTACAGGCTACTGCATGTTAAGAGTATTTAAAGCCAACTGTAGGTGGCGGTAATGCATCAAAGGGGGAACAACCCAGACATTTTAAGCCCAAAAAGCCGAAAAAGGCGTCATGTGACCATAACTTAACAAAAACAACAGCTCCGTGGGTGTCGTTTTAACGAAGCCTTTTAACGAAGAGGAACCCGAGCGTTCGTCCAGCCTATGCTTTTGGGAAACGCCTGCATCGCGTGCCGATGCTTCGGACTAAGTTAGTTATAAACACCTGAACTTGCTTCGTCTGGACTATGGCTTTGGGAAACAGTAGCACCGTAACTCCTTCGGGCAAACCCAGGAAGTTGCTACGGAAATTAGCAACAATGCTTTTGGGAAACGCACCCCTGGTCCGTGGCAGGATAACTTTCAGGCTTTTTTAAGCGGTGTCCCAGAGAATACGCACCTGCAGCAAACGGAGTCTCAAACAAAAAGTTCCTCACTTTTCTCGCTTGGTTATCAGTGTTGTCCGCAAGGTTGACAGTGTCAACAAAAATGAATGTATATCAGATTCTTGTTTAGTTTAGTTGAATTTCCAATAATTAAAATTGTATTTAAAAAGTTTTTGTTCTTAGGACCTCTTGAAATATGACTGCATATTTCTGCAGATAGAGTCGGTGGGATGGTGTAGTGGTCTTGTCATCAGACTGTCATGCAAGCGTCCTGGGTACGAGGTTCACATATTGTGAAGACTAGTCACATTCTGATGAGAGGAAAAACAGCGACTATTATTTTTAATTTTCACCAAATAACCTATAGCTTGCATTTGCAGCATTACATGTGTGAAATTTAGCCCATCATGATTCATATCATCATGGACTGGTACAGATCAGATAAGCCTAAAATAGGTCACCTACAATTGACATAGGCCTACTTCTGAACATGGTGCACAAGTTTTGACATCTTTTTTTATATCTCTTGCACACATTACTTGGCTCAGAAAATGACCTTATGTGACAACTATCAATCAATAAACTTGGAGTACATCTTTATTTAAAAAAAAAACAAGCATTTTCACAAGAGGGAAACTTTCATATTACATTTCTTTAATCTGGGGCAGACGCATAGCCTCGAACACGGGTCTCTCTCAACTGTAACTTATCCTCTCCCTCACCGACTAATCTCCCTATCCCGCATCAAATGTAAAACTTGTCAATTTGCCACACCCAAGTTTGCCACGCGTAATTTTTTTAGTAGTATTTCCTCTACTTGTAATAGCGCTTGTGTAGTCTTTGAATAGCTCCACAAAGAAGTTTTGTTCATAGCCGTTGAAAAAAAAAACCCCTACTTTTAATGTCCATCTTCCACATGATCGCGTTTTCGACTTTCGCCTGTTCTGGGTTTTCTATGTACAAGGTGCACGCGTGTAAGGCAAGACTAGATAAGCCTGGTTTGGAGTTAACTCTGATGAAGCGCGGCTGAAATGTTGAGGCTAGTTCAAACGAGGGTTAAACAGTTAAGCGCCACTATCATTAGTGACTTTGATGGAATACCCCTCTGACCTTATCTTCAAATATATGGATCAATAATCTCACTTTCAATCATGTGAATTAGATTTAGTGACATACAGTGAAACAGTAAGCCCAAAAGACTATCCTCTCTCGACCTCTCCATATCTCTGTTGGAATCATGAATGAGTCAGGTTTGCAGCCTCTTCCAGGCATGATGAGACCCAGGCGCAGGCAAATTTTAAGACACTGACTTTATTAACAAAAACACACACTAAACATAAGCACAAACTTACAGACACTAAATCCAGGAGCAGCACAGAAACACAAGACACCCAACATGAGACAATGAACCAACAAGGACTGAACAAAAACAGGGGTTTAAATACAAGAGGTGATTAAGGAACAAGACAAAGGTGTGACAAGGCAGGGCTAACTAATGATACAATAATCACAAGACAAAACAGAGTACAGGTGAGGGGTGGAACCAGGGAACTGATTGACACAGGAGGGAAGACAGAATCACATGACCACATCAGGAAGAGAACAGGGAAAGACAGACATGGCAGGAATCACAGGATCACATGACAACAGAAACCAGGAACTAAAAAAGGAAGCACATGATACAAAGGCCGTTTCTCAATACCAAGAACGGACTTGTGTACTTACAAGTTTAAACTTGTGAAGTCAAAAACGGGAGTGCAAACTTACAAGAAGGCGAGGAAACAGTAAGCCCAAAGAGCAGTTTAAGACAGTTGCGTTCTTGTTAAACATAATTACATTCAGGTGTTCGGAAGCTGCTGAATAGCCGTGATGGTTAAAGGTGCTCTAAGCGATGTGACACGTTTTTAGGACTAAAACATGTGTTGTTACATACAGCAAACATCTCCTCATAATCTGCTAGCTGCCTGTCCCCTGAACACACTGTAAAAAAAACGCGGTCTCTGTAGACACCCCAGGCTCCACAAACGGCAACAAAACACAGTGGGCAAACCAAGCATAACAAACGAAAACGAAACATAACAGTGTTCCAGCCAATAAACCACAAGGTTCATGAGTCTTTCGGGAGGCATGGGAGGGAGGGGGAGGAGTGAGCTATAACTTATAACGCTTGAACCCTCTCTGGAGCTATCCTCCGTTTTGTTTGACAATACTTCGAATGTCAACAAGAAGTGACGTCAAACAGCATCGCTTAGAGTGCCTTTAAGCTTGTTGCAGGAAATAAGATTGTTGATCCAAACAATTTAAGTCACCATTTCTCGTCCCATTTTACAAAATAGGCTACACAACCATACATTCCAAATTTATTCATTTAAAACATAAATTGTTATTGTTGCGTTAGCTCCATTTTTATTTTTTAGATTCACGTTCTGTTTGGATGCAGAAATGCATTGTGGGGCGGAATGGTCCATAAGTTAACAGAAGTCACCATCCGATGCATCTTGATAAAATGGCTGAATCAAGTAAACATCCGGGAATTTCATGCGAACTTGTGAATTGGAACGGTACTTCGGCTGTTTTTAATGACGTTTCACAAGTTCATGAGAAAGAAAGAACACAAAAGAACGGATATTGAGAAACGGCCAAAGACACCAGGAACTTAAACAGGAAGGAAACAAGGCTAACACAACTGAACTAAAACACAAAACACCCAAAAACCCTGACAGAATGCTCTCAAAGTTGGACAAAAATGGGGCAGCTTTATCAACAAAATCTGCCTAATTTGATGAAATCTTTTATTGATGTCTCTGAAAAGTGGGTGACATATTGGAAACTTCTCTAAAATGGAAACTCTGGAGTGCTGTCATCGCCATTCACTTATCTCACCTTACCGCCGTGCCAATTATCATCTCGTCTCAGCGACTCATTAGATAATAGCATATTTATTCATAGGGCTGCTCTCGTCAGCAGGAAGCTTCTTGTGAGATGATCCAACGTGAATCCCATGTTACACTTCCAGAGAGCAGCATCACACCGAGCACATAATGTTAAAGGCCCACTATGCAACATTTTCGATGTGGACACAAGGATGATTGCATTGGATTGGATTGGACACACAATCCTACACAAGCCCTAGGACTCTGGGAGGAACAGGGGGACAAACAGAGCAGAATGTCAATCCGTGTTTACTGTATGTTGGTGTGGGTTCAGCTTACCATAGAAGATTCCATCGGAGTGCACACTGGAGGAGACCTAGAGGAGTCTCACTCCCCCTCTGCCAAAGCCTCTCCAGAGGCTGCAGGGATGTACTTAATGTCCTGTTTGCAAATAGTTCTCAAAAAGTTTGGTCCTCATCCGTGCCAATCACCGTTCCCTCCAAGACAGCCCCTCGCACTGCTGGGGACTCGTAATTGCAATTACTGCTTTGCAGTGCTTTGCCTCCAATGCTATTTTTTCTTGATTAAGATCCCAGTAGCTGCGTAAGCGTGTAATTAATGATGCAGATGCTCTTGGCAGGTGTCTCTGCGTTTCCACAGATGTTTTTGCAAGGCACCCTGGTACCGCTCTGACACGGTGGGGATGGAGAAAAAGAGAACAACACTTTTCTCCTCGGATGAGGAAATATTTTGGTAGAAGTTTTTTTTACAATGAAAAGTATTCAATGAGTCGAGAAAGTTTTTTTCTCTCTGATATAAAAGGGCCCTGGATCCCAAATTGACTCTCTCTTTCTCTCTTCTTTTTATTTCTCATGTAAAAAGTCTGAGAAAGTAGTTGAAGAGTACTCCTAACAATACTTACAAAATAATCGTATTAGAAACACACATACACTTTTCCAGAGTATGTGTGTTCCAGCAGTGAATTCAGTGTCCTTCGTTAGGTTCCAGTCGCGGCTGAAGGGGGATTCGTTGTAAAAAGTAATTGTTTAATGTAAAGTTCAAAATGTATATAAAAATTTAACATACTGTGGAAAATGTTTTGATTTAAAGCAACTCTAAAGAGTTTCAAAATCGCACCATCTACAGTTTAAAACCGGAATTACTGTAAATAATTTAGCATGCCACTGACTTGCCTGCGTACAGACACCGCAATTTGTTTATCAGCATCGGCTTTAGAAATCATGTCTACAGACAAGGTATGTACGTTGTTGTAAAAGTATGATTTATTTTGACAACAGAAAAAAAACCAAACCACAACGGAAAAAAAAATTATGAAGATTTGCTAAACACACTGCAAAACTGTAGTTCGAAAGCCAAAATAGATAGCTTTTAACCCATCAGACTCCTCAGTGACGCTGGACACCGGCAGCTGTGGTGGCTGTGAACGTGTTGGCTTACTTGGTGTTGACGCTACTTGCCGTGTTTGGTAACGTTAGCTGGACGAAAGATTGCATGCATAACGTTACACTTACAACCGTAACATGGATGTGTACTCAATTGTCATTTCATTTCTAAATCCACTAGTTTCACAATCAAATATCCGCCTCACATATAAATCTGTTCACAACTTACGGATGATGGCATGCTTTCATCAAAAGCGCTAAAGCTATAAACAACTTATATAGGAAATGTACCTAGCATTACCCACGTTAGCGCCTTAGCTAACACAAAGACTCAAAAATTCATCCACTGTTTGTAGCTATCACAGGCTAATCGATAGATAAAACAATAAATGATGAATACTGTCCGATACACCATTATTACTTACAAGTCCAGTAGCAACAAAGCTAGGTCACGATGCGTTTTGCAATGTGTAGCCTCCTTCAGCTCTCGCCAACAAATGAAAGCCAGACCAATATTCACTCTGGTTCGAGCTCTTTCTCGATCATGATCCCGTTTTTTTTTGGGGGGGGGGGGGGGCTTCTTCAGATCTCCTTCTTTTCTTTGGTAGCTCCGCCATGATTGCAGTTCAAACACAACAGCGTTTTCTCCCGTTATATATCTGTCAAGTAGGCTCAACTCTGGCTATATTCCAACCAGAGCTTTCCGCTGGCCGCAAAGCCAATCGACTGTAGTTTTTACTTGGACTACAGGACCTCGACCCGACAGGGCGAACTTGTTTAGTGCTATTAGAGGAGCCGATAGAGAGAGCCGATAGAGGGCCCCAGAGCAGATTCAGAAGGTAACATTCATACTGTTATGAGTTGATGGACTTTTTTTTTACTGGCCTTTAGGTTAAACGCGCTTTCGTCTCGCACATGTGCAATACAACGGAACACAGGCGACGTTGTCGTTAACAAAGAAGAAAATGAACTGGCTGAACAGCACATTCTCTGGATGCGGTGGCACAAGTAAGTATGCTCGTGATGAGCTGTGAGACCCCAGTGTCATTGTATTGTTCAACGTTGTTAAGACACCTCCTATAACCCTATAAGAGACACTCAACTATCCCCGGAATATCAATACGACTACAAATCTATCTAAGAGTTTAAGCTAGGGTGTAATGCACTTACGTGAACAGTAGTGTGGGTACGAGGCTAGTGGTGTTTGCATCCAGGGTAGCAGCGAGAGGCTTACCTGTCAGGGCCTGCTTTGCCTTGGCTCGGTGCCGGCCAACTCACGCGTCTGGTTCGGTCAAGTTCAAAAGAAGGGCCGTAATAATAGCCGCAGGCTACGAACATCTCGTTAATACACTCACACACTCGAGCCCTCTCCCGTGCTCAGTTGCCGGTTGTTATCTTCCTCCGCCAGGTGCATCAGGAAACAACCTTCCGCTACAGGAAAGACATGGCAAGCCAACACACTGCCCCCTGGCACATGGGATGTGTAAATGCTCGTGTGGTGTCTAACTAAAGTCTTATACTATTTCCTAACAAACGTAAATATAATTTTTATTTGCTAGTTATGAGGAAAGAGGAAAACAAAAAGGCACATTGAAGTAGTTTTATGTGGAATGTGACCAATGACCAGTTCATCATGAATGATTTATAAAACTCATTTTTTTCACAGTTTATAAGCTATTTTAATTATTAATGATCTGTAAAAACCTTGTGGTTTTCATGAACATTCTTTCTAGAACGTTCTATCCGCACGTGTTGTTCACATGGAAAAGGACAACACGATGCTTGAATGAGTATCTAAATTAACTAGCAAGTAACATATTTTTTTTATTTATTTAGTGTATGCTAATGTATCTATAAATGGTGGGAAAAGAAGAGGACAACAACCTCAGAGAAACATCAAAAGACCCAAGAGCTTTGAAATCATTTTTCTACCAAACTTCCCCAGTGGTGAAGATGAAGCCAGCATGGAGTCCAAAAGGAAGGAAGAAGACATGAAGAAACGTTGTGTTAATTCTGCACTGATAGCCCAGAACATGAATTCTACATTTGCCTTGCGTAGAAAAGACCTGATAGAGAAGGAGTCTGCAGTGAAGAACACAGTGGAAAGGTGGCCAGCCCTTTTCACACAGTCTCAGGTGAGTAAATATTCTTATCTGCATTGGTTTTATGATCATTAAAGAAATGGTTCACTCAAAACTTTAAATTCATTTACTCAGGTAGTTCAAAGCCTATATAAATGTCTTTGTTCTCCTAAACACAAAAGAAGATATTTGTAAGAATGTCAGTAACCAAACAGATCTCATCTTCTATTTACTTCCTTTTATGGTAGTAAATGGAGGATGATAACTGTTTTGTTCCTGGCAAACATCATCTTTTGTGTTCAGCAAAACTAAGACATTTATACAGTTACCAGAGGGCAAGTAAATTATGATTTTTGGTTAGATTATCCCTTTAACCACTTTTTAGATTGATATTAAATTTATACACATATCAGTAAAAATTAAATTTAAATATTACAGAGTTTAGTCACATATCTGGCAAAAACTTCGTCAGAATTCTTTCAAGGACTAGGCAAATTCACTCCACGTTTCATCGATATCTTCAGGACTGAAGGTGGAGACATTGGTGCCAAACTTAAAGGCGCTCTAAGCGATGCTGTTTCACGTCACTTCTTGTTGATGTTCGAATTATTGTCAAACAAAACGGAGGATAGCTCCAGAGAGGGTTCAATCGTTAAAAGTTATAGCTTACTCCTCCCCCTCCCAACCATGCCTCCCGAATCATGAACCTTGTCGTTTATTGGCTGGAACACTCTTATGTTTCGTTTTCGTTTGTTATGCTAGGTTTGCCCACTGTGTTATGTTGCCGTTTGTGGAGCCTGGGCTGTCTACAAAGACCGCGTTTTTTTACAGTGTGTTCAGGGGACAGGGAGCTAGCAGATTGTGAGGAGATGTTTGCTGTATGTAACAACACATGTTTTAGTCCTAAAAACGTGTCACATCGCTTAGAGCACCTTTAAGAAGATTCTGAACCAGCTTGAAAATGATGTAAGCTCCTCAGACACATCACATTTTTTATATTAAAACAACTGTTTCTTTTGCTGCTGTTCTTTGCTCTGTTTTGTGTTAGTGTCATGAGCTCCAAGTAGTAATTTTTCATCATAACTTTGCAGAAATCCAACATCAACGTGAGACGAACCGCCGTTCTTGGTGGACTACCATTTCTTCTCGGGGAGGACCCCACAGAATTTTACAAGACATGTTTTGTAAGTAGTTTTGTCTGTGATGTGATTCTTCTTTAGTTATTGACTTGGTTTCTCATTTTAATGTGCATATCTGCTCTTAAAGAGGTTTTGTGGCTTACTTTGATGTCATTATTGCTATTTGCCCTGTTTTTAGGACTGTGATGTTCAATGAAGACTTGTCCGACATTACAATTGGAATTCTGACGGTGATTCCCGAGGACTCTGCAGTCGCAACACTACCCTACTCCCGGCATCTTGATGTCACAACAGCTATTATTTTGGAAGGTACCATGGTTGTGGAAAACTTGGAATTTCTTCCACAAGCATTGTGTCTGCTCTTTGTACTGATTTATGCTGCAGCTCTGAAGAGGACATTTGATTTCATAGAGAGTGATTTTTGTCTTTTGGCCATAAGTCACTCAAACCTAAAATCCAATCACTAAAAAAATCGCTTGATGCGGTAATATCGGTAGGTCATTGCCATGATGTTAATTTTTCTTCTATTAATTACTGGTTCATTAAAAATATTAATATTTAAAAGGATCAAGTTTTCTTAATGTTTTGAGGAGACGGTTTTGAAGAGAACTGTATTACGAAAGCCTTACTAAATTTACAGACTGTTCAGAGTTTGCAGGCTCTACTTTTGTAAAGATGTTCAGAGAGAAAAGAATTTTATTTTCTATTAAGGGTTTTTTTGTTTGTTTTTTTATATATATAAAATATATAATGTATAAATAAATATAAAATGTATAAATGTATAAAACACTTGCTATTGTTAACAATTTATGTATATCTAAAATAACTGTAAGCAGAAAAGAAAAAATAATTCTGAAACAGTTGAGTTCACCCTCCCTTTCCTCACAGTGGTTTGGCCCACTGCCTGCTTCCCCAGTTCATCTCACGTACTGTAGCCTACTCTAGTCTACATAGGTGGATGCGTAGCTGCAGCTCAATGAAGTTGAACGCTAGTACTAGGGTATTTAATTCACATTAAATAAATCGATTCTCTTTAATGTAGTTAAGGCTGACTCATTTATAAATTAGCATAAATGCTGATTATCCATGTAATTTCCCACAAATCTTCTATATTAGCATCAGAAGTTTTGGCTACTTCGTTATATTTATAACGTTAGCGTGTTTATGTGGCATTTAGCTAGTTATGCTTGAGGATAGAACGCACAAGGCCATCAGTGGGTACTGTATGTGTTTTTTGCGATATTTTTTTATTAGTGGCGTTAATCTCAGCCGGACTGAATGGACGATTAGCAGCTACGTTAGTTTATGGTTGTCAAGGCGACACAGTAACGTTAGATCTAATTCGATCGGCTTTGATTCATCACGTTTTTTGTGGCTGGTATATTTATATTGCGGGAGTCTTCATTATATCACTGTTCTTCTGAAAGAGACTACTGTACTCAATTTCTATTCTGTTCTTAGGTGTCTTAGCTTAATTAATTTTAAACCTTTTTTAATTCCTTGTTTTTATTGTTACCTTGCAGACAGTTTCATAGACTAAAATGACAGAGAAAAGGAGAGCAGATATTAGATCGTTTATCAGTGCACCTAAACCGTTTTGTTGCAAAGCTTTACTTATTTCATGTATCTTTTTCACAGTAATAGGCATGTTTACATTTCATTGTATGTTGATGGCTTGACAGTAAACAACACAACAATGCAATAAATAGTTTTAATAATGATAGAAGCAAAGTTTTTCACTGTGGGGACATATCTTTATAAGAACAATCTGACCTATTTGTGTCCCCTTCAAAAATGTCTCTTGACAAATTTTATATCTATCGAAATTTACGCCCATGGTCGTGCCAAATATGTGTCTTTGTATTCTTAGATCACCAGTACAAGGCTTTACAGTCTAAGGCTTCAAAACATTTTACGGCCCACAACGTCTGCCTCACTGTATTATTTTCGTGTCGGTTCTTCTCAATCCTGTCCAGCTCGTCGGGGCTTAATGGAGCGCATCAATGTGCCTGCCTCTCCTGTTCTTCATCAGATGAATATTCATATTTTAAATCAAAAGTTATATTAAATATGTGGTCGGACATTTTGTTTAAGTTTTGCTCTATATGCGCATGAGGGGAATGTTGATTCTAAACGTGTGTCGTCCAATCAATCAGATATTGCTAAATCGTTCGACCGGAACTAACTGTTGTATAAACAGTGAATATAGCATACAACATAAGTAACAACATATAATAATACAACATAAGTAAGTTATAGGCCCACTATGCAACATTTTTCATTTAACTAATCCGTTTCATACTGTTTAGGATGCTAAAATTAGTCATTACACGGCAAACGAGCGGTGTAGAATGCGCCACCGTAGCCAATAGCGGTAGATACAGCACTTGCAATGTTCAGCAGCGCGGACCGCCTCCAATAGAATGCAGTGCAATACAATGCAATACAGCGGGCTTTAGAGGGAGCTCATAAGAGAGAAAAACAATGTTGCTTAGTGCCGGTTTATGGCAACCAAACACTGCTGTGGGGATGGTCAGAGGTGCTAGGGTAGAGTAGCATAAGTAATCGTTGGTGTATGGCAACCCAACACTACTACAGGGAGGGTCAGTAGTGCTAGGCTATAGCAACATAAACTGTAAGTTATAGTGTATGGCAACCCAACACTACTGCGGGGAAGTACTAGGCTAGAGCAAGATAACTAAGCTATGGTGTATGGCAACCCATCACTACTGCAAGGATGGTCAGTGGTGCTAGGCTAGAGCAACATAGTTAGGCTGAGGTGTATGGCAACCCAACACTACCGCAGGGATGGGGCAGGGGGCAACACTAGTATTTATTCCTTCCTAATAAGGACTGGTGTGATGGTTTTGGAAATAAATGCCAAGTTGATCAACTGTGACCTGTTCTTTTCCTTGAAATAGCCTGTTTTTGAGGAAAAGATGTGTAACAGCTTTCAAGCTTTGGTTATCTGTTGTTTGCCCATGTCTGAGGTGTGTGTGTGTGTGTGTGTGTGTGTGTGTTTACTTGTATTAATCATTATCATGATTACATTAATCATTAATATTTTGATTAAAATATGTTTAATTATATAATAATAATAATAATAATAATAATAATAATAATAACACAAATACTACCACTACTACTACTAATAATAATAATAATGTTTGAAAAAATAAAAGTTGCTATCAGATCTCAGAAGGCATTTGTCTGACAAATGATCAAATTATAATTTCACATAACACACTACTCTATTACAAGGGCAAACAGTCAGATACTAGTAATAGGACATTGAGGAAAAACAAACATAAGCTGGTGGAAAAATCAATATAACTTGCGTGATCACAAATAATCTTTCTAAGAGCTCGCTGGCTGCTTCAGCATTTAGACCTGGGCCCGGTTTCCCGATAACGCACACTGTTCGCATGCTAAGAAGACTCTTAACATATATCTTACTGAAGTTGTTTACTTTTGTAAGTGTGTTCCCCAAACCATCTCTTAAGGGGTCTTCTTCAGTACATTGTTGTTAAGTACATCTCAAGAGGCCAAATCCATGTTTCTGGTATCGATTGTTGTCATTTACACCTTTTTGAGCATGAGTAAAGTTTGTTTTATGCCCATTAAAGTGCCAGTGTCAACAAAAAATATGCATTTTAAAATTTAACAGTGCATCAATATGACGTTTATTGGTGAAATCTTTGCATTTTAGAGGGTTTAAAAGACGAAGAAAATTAAGTTTTTCGGAAATTTTTTTACGTTTTATAAAATAAAGTACAAAATGCAACACCACCATGTCAGATCTTCCAAGGCAGTAAATATACACATTTAAGACAAAAATTATATATTTTTAAGCTCGATTAAGTGTGTGATTGGGCTAAAAACTGCCTGAAGCTTAAGAGTGGTCCAGACCAACCTTACAAACGTGTGTCTTACGTAAGATATACTTAGCCTACGAGCGTGTCGGTAATTGTGCCATAATGTTAAGAGAGAGGTTAAGGGATAATGTACAAACTACTTAGCGATAAGAAGGTTTTGGGATACCGGGCCCTGGTTAGTTACCCCAGCCTCCCTTGCCATGTGACAGTAACAGACAAATAATCCAAATGTGTCTGAAGCAAAACATCTCTCTAGTAACACCCCCTCCCCCATCTATCCCACCCCTTACCCCACCCATACTAACTGTTACTGGAGCAAAAATATTGCTTTTTTGGAATGATTTGAACTTTTTTGAACTTGTGCATGATAAGAAACTGCTACACCAGCTAAACCACGTCACTCACTATTTCTCTTACATTTTAGAATATTTTGTGCTTCAGTATGCTAATGAATGTTACTTGAATGTTCTATGTATGTAAGAATCTGGTTTCAATGACTTTTCTATGGTAATTGGAACAAAAATGTAATAATAAAAAAAAAAAAACTCAACAACAACTGTGTGCTCTGCTGAGTCATGCCTTGTGGGAGCAGACCTCTGGTTGTTTGTGCAGGCAGTAGTGGCAGTGAAGGGGGTACAGCACAAGCACACTGCAGGGCTGAGACCCCCTCCCCTCTCTATCCACACACACACACATCATGCTGTCCTTTGTGTGTGCTGGGATTCAGACCATGAAACAACACACGTTTTCGGACTCGCGGCGCCGCATCACTGTATAACACAAACTCTCTGTGCCTCATCAAATCTCCATAACATTTCCCCTCACCACAGAAACACTGGGACTCACCAAACACCAATCCAAGGGATTTTACTCTATGCATAGAAAAACACACACACACACACACACATATATATATTTTACATTTTTATATTTAACCTAAATTGAAAACATTCAGAGTAATCTGTTTGAAACATAGATATCAAACAACATGATGTAGGATAATGTTCAAAATGTTTACATGCATTTTTTTTTGTCTTCCACATATACTGTATGTGAACAGATTTGTTCCACCACCAGAATCCCATCATCCATTTTCATAATACATCGCCATTATCAGGCTCATCACCATCAACCGCCGTCATCACCATCCACCAGAATTCGCCACCATCATCTGCCTCCCCGGCTCTTGAGTAGTGCTGGGCGATACAGCAAAATCTGATATTAATCTGATACCAAGTAAATACATGGTCAGTATCACCGATATTGATACCGATACGATACTTATTACACTTAAAAATGGAGCACACTTTATTTTATATAAATGAGTAGGCCTATGTTTTACAAAGAGAAGGAAGAGGCCTGTTTTAGTAGCCTTAACTTTCTTTCCTTCAGAGCTATATTTTGGGTGGGATTTGAACTAGGCCTGGCAAAATCGATTCCTCTTAAGGATTCGGGTTATTCTGAGTCACTCACTCAACTGATCCGGGTTATGCGAGTCACTTGAGTCACTTGAGTCAGTATTGCTAAATCGACAAGAAAACTCAGTCCTAGTGTACAATGGTTATTACCACTGCTGGATCTTCTAATACGCTTATTATTCTAGGCTAATTATGGGATAATAACATAGCCTACATATAGACTGCTAATAGAAGACAACTAATGATGTTATCAATATTAAGCTTATAGCCGGAGTGATTGTGTTTTCCTGAATTTCACCCAGGGGGTTCATTTTACCAGGGATTGTGTGGAGTAAAAATGACGTAGTCATAGCATCCATGTTAATGATCAATCATGCAGAAAGCATTTTTAGCCATTCTGTTTAATTATTGCATTACCTTAATGTAACTTAACCTAAACAATAGGCTATATAGGCCTAGGTGTTCAATGTAGACAGAAACATAGAAACAGGAACGGAGGAATGCCAGTAAATCGATTATTATTATTATTATTATTATTATTATTATGCCTAGCTATTATTATTAATATTATTATTATTATGCCTCACACGAACTTATGCACTGAAATATCAATGTTGACCAGTAGAGGTCGCTCACACCACAAATTACATTAAAGTTAATAGAAACTGTTCCATACAAGAGATAGAAACACTAACATCAGTAAAATAGAGTAAACTGTATAATAATTAAGGTCATAACAACATCTACAGGCTACGTGCAGAACATCATGTTATTTCAGAAGTGGAAAAAATGGCGTTTGTTGTGGATTTGCTTTTCCTAACACGAGGAGAGACTCACTCCGGCGCTAACCGGATGACTCAAGATCCAAGTGATCCAACCGCAGTTATGCGAGTTTCCTTATGTAGCCGGTTCTGCTGACCCCAGGATTCAAGAGTCCCCATCTACAGTTTGCAATGTTTCTGTCTACCGGATAAAATTAACAATTTTATTTTAATACATTACATAGGCTACGTACAGAACATGTTATTTCAGAAGTGAAAAAAAATGGCGTTTGTTGTGGATTTGCTTTTCCTAACATGAGGAGAGACTCACCCTCCCCACTAACCGGCTGACTGAGGACTCAACTGATCCAACGTAACCGCGGTTACGCGAGTTTGCTCATGTAGCCGGATGACACAAGATCCAAGTGATCCAATACGCGGTTACGCGAGTTTCCTCATGTAGCCGGTTAATTCTGCTGACCCGGGGGAGTCACCATCTAGGCTACAGTTTGCAATGTTTCGGACTGTCTACCGGAGCAAATTAACAATTTTATTTTAATACATTACGTGCAGAACATTATGTTATTTCAGAAGTGAAAAAAAAAAAATGGCGTTTGTTGTGGAGTTGCTTTTCCTAACACGAGGAGAGACTCACCCTTGCGCTAACCGGCTGACTGAGGACTCAACTGATCCAACGTAACCGCGGTTCGCGGTTAATTACCGCGACCCTATGGACTCGAGATCCAGGAGTTCCCGTCTACGAGCTTCGCAGTTTCCGGCTCTGTGGGAAGTTCTTATCTTGGACTGCCTGTGCACATTGTCACTTGTGGAGTTGTGGTTGCCTACGAAATTGTAAGTTATACATCTTATGGCAGCTAAGATGTCTAGGGCTAGTATTAGCTAATGTTACAAGAGGTTTGTGTGTGGCGCTGTTTATCATTTTAAATCGAACCTTAGGACTCAAGTGATCCGGGTTAATGATACATATATACAATATAAAGATACGGGTGAAAGATCCGATTGAATCAGGATTCAACCAGGTCTAATTTGAACCCTGTGTATAGGAAATAGAGTTATAGAGCTTATGTTCCATTGAGTTAGTGTAAGCTGTAAGCTAAATTTTCTTTTTTACTGTCCTTGCTATTGACAACACTCACCAAGCTTGTGTAACAGGGCTATGATTAGAATTTCTTTCAAACCATCACTTTAATTTCATAATTTCATCAATGTCCTTTACATTTGTATGTTCACTGTTCACGTTGGGCTGCTGCAGCACTGAACAAGTTACTTGGTATGTCACGTGACAGAACAACAGCAAATCACAGCGGAGAGCCGAGGCAGAGTGTGCGTGTAATAAACTCAGTGGAGTTGGTTGAGCCCTGAAGTGGCGGAAAGAAAGTAGATCCTACTAAACATTAAACAGGAAAACTAGAGGTTAAATTATCGATTCCATCTCACTGGTATCGATACGATACGATACCAACTTTAATATCGATTATATAAATACCTTGAATCGATCCGCCCACCCCTACTCTTGAGTGGGCCAGTCAGGTACTAAATTCCGGGGCCACTTTTTTGCCCCAGTCCGGTCCTGCACACGTACACACATACACACTCACAAAAGAAACCTGTGTCTGGTCTCCCTTGCTCTCCCTGTCCCTCATGAAAGCAATGCTGATATTTGAAAGTTGGTTGGTGTTTCTTTGGGTGCAGTGACCTGGCAAAGGAATGGCACAGCCTGTAGACCACACTGGTCGGTGCAGATATGCTTGAGCAGGACAAAACAATGTTTTTGTTTCGGCCTCAACGACAAATTCAGATGCATGATTTCACACATTATCCCAGCAAAGTGACGATGCTCGGACTAAATATAACGAAACACGTCCAATTGAAGCCATCCAGGCACTCTACATTTTCAAAGATGTAATTATACAGTATATATATTTTAACGCCAGTTTCAGTGACAATCCTTCAAATGGATTATGCAAGCTTAATACCTTAGAGTACTCTGCATTATTCTTTATGACACAAAGGCTATCTTTAGGTGGTGTATTGTAGCTGGAAGCACCTGGGAATTTTACGGTCTGGGGGCCAGATGTGGCTCTTTGGGCATCCCTTCCCAGCCCCACAGTATGCCGGTCATAAGCAAAAATGAACAAGAGTTTATGCTGCATATGCAGTAGAGATCTGCTCCTAACATTGCTCTGTAGGCCTTGAAGCCGAGAAGTGGCAAGAAGCCGACAACTTTTTACCCATAATTCCATCAGTGTCCCAGCTACGATCCAGGAAAAGGAAATTCAGCGTAAAACTCCTTGACTCTGGAAGATTCCGTGCTGTCCAGAGAGCTGAGACATATTTAGTATTTGGATAGGAAGGTTGACTCAACTCACTTAGGACCATTAATATGACCGCAATCTGGTGCCGGTCCAGTGGTCTTCAGCCAGACCCACCCCGCACCCAGGCCAGAATCTATTTCCCTGCATTCAGGTCAGAAGTTTGTGTTAACCTTTTCATACACAGCATGCATTACAAAGTGTTTAAACAGAGGGCATGAACACAGACAAGACAACAAGACATAACAAACAAACAACAAAAGGAAAACATAAATCTGATGACATGAAATAAACAAGAAATATAAGAAAGTAGATTAAAGAAGCTGTTGGCCCAGGACCACAGCTAATCACGGGCATGTGCCAAATGTTCCATAGCTTCCATAAAGCACTATTATCCCCAACTAACTTGGTTTAGTGACATTACTTTCAATCATCTGTAATCTCAATCTGCAATCTGAGCCTATTAAGAATCTATTGATACTATAATCTGTGATCTTGAGCTTGATCTATAACACTTGGCTGATGGCTCTGAAGTGAGTGTGTGATGCACTCTACTTGATTTATAACCCCGGGCTCATCTTATCCTCATCCTCATTTATCACCTTGGGCTGTAACTGGGGCAGACACCCCCAAACGGGCCAGAACTAATTAACCAACATATCTGCTTGACCTCCCTGATGCGTTGCTAACAGGAGCGAAAGCAATCCGCCGGAACTCTTCAGAAAACCTGCTGGCTGGGACAACCACACATGCCACATTACAATACTGTAATTAACAGGTTTTGTTAGTTTTAAGATTATAGGCTGAACGGATTTGCACACTGTTTTGGAGCTAAATGAGGATTGGGCTTTCACAACAAGTGAGTTAACAAATGTAAGGGAAGTCATTCAACGAAAGAAGAATTATCAGGTTTCAGGCGAAAGCCAGATAAAGAAAAGTGTGTGTGTGCAGTGCTTCCCACAGATCTGAAGGCAATGTGTGGTGGTGGGGCTGCCTTCAACAACATCAGCATCCATCTCTTAATCATTATAGCACCAGATGTACAGCACACACACAAACACAATGATGCTTGTCTTTGCCTTGAAGCTGAAGATTTCATTCCTTCAGCTTAGCAAACACCTACCTAGAGCTACCTGGCTCCACTGTGAAACAGCACAGCTTTATGATCAGCTCCCATCTCCTCGCAAAGAGCGGAGAACAGTCGCACATCTTTCACGAATGTAGCTTTCTCCATTCGCTTTTCCTACTGACGGTATTCTGCGAGTTTTTGTTGAAAAAATGCATACCTCATGCAAATACTGCATACCTCATTTTTGCGCCACTGCTTGTATCAAGTTCGTCCATTTTTTAACCATTAAACGTAATACCAGTAAACACATTGTGTAGCCTATTTAGCCTATGTCGCAATTTATGCTGACATCTATTATTATTTGTCTCAATATGGTTTCAGGCAGGCTTAATATTTCTGGTTTTCTATCTTTTAATGTTTTTAAAGGTGTTTATGTGCTAATTATGAATCCATTGTGAGTGGGGGTTCTTTTGTTTAGTAACTTAAATTACAATGCTCGTTTTATTCCGATTCCCCAGCACCTCTGCGCGCTCAACACTTTGAGAAACGCTGGTGTAAGCTATGTGAGAGACACATGAAAGATGAAGTTAATGAATACGATGCGTAGGCTATTTAAAAAAAAAAAAAAAACGAAACTCAATATGTGGCGGCCGGTGTTGAATCTGTGGCGCACTGCCACAAATTTGTCTATGTGTGGGAAACACTGGTGTGTGTGTGTATGTTACATGCCATCACCTAGCTATATATATATATATATAATATGTAATATATATATACATACATACATACATACACACACACACACACACATATATATATATATATATATATGTATGTATGTATGTATGTATGTATGTATATATTTACAGGCCAGTGAAATGACATCACATTTTAAAACAGTGAATGGTTGACTCATTCAGGGCCTTTTGGGAGAAAAATATGTGTTGCAATAGTAGCCTTGCATGTATATATAAACTTGGGTCAAAGGTATGTCACAATGTTAACTGTGTGATCGTCCATGAGGACTCTCCGACTGTCCAACTCAAACAGTCCAACGGCAATCCAAAGACAAAGGAGAGAGAAATAGAGGGGGGGGGGGAGTGAGGGGTGTCTGTGCATCCAGTAGACTTGGGACTTCCTGGTAGGAAAAAATTAATGGAAGCCTCTAGCTTCTGTGAAAGGATTTAAGTTTAACCGGAATGTTCTTCTGACTGATTGGCTGCATTCGTACCAGGTGTGTACTCAGCAAACACTGCTGCTTCACGCTCTGGGTCAGAGGTCTGGCCAATGCCTGTGGGGAATCAAACACTGTCCATCAAACCTCTCACAGCTCACACACACACATGCATACACATAGACAAACACACACATGCATATGCACACACGCATCCAAATGTACACACACACCCACAGACATACACAAACACACATACTAATGTACACTCAAGCACGCATACACAGACGCTCGCACACACGGGGACACACACACACACACACAAACACCTCCTGGCAACAACACAGGAAATATCCATCAGGGAGTGCACACTGAGCGAGTGTAACTCTCTGTGCCGAATATATATTATAGTCTATCTCCAAAAAGCAACTGATTTACATATTATGTAGGCATGGGGCAAGCCTGGGGGGTGGGGGGGTGGGGGGTGGACTGAGAATGCAATCTGAGACAGGAACACCGAGTACTTTGCAAAAATCAGGGGACATGCGGTTTAAGAATACCATATGTAAGCATTTTGTATCATATGGGAATCATAAAGTACATTACCATAAACAATGTGGCTTTATAGACACAGAAACAATAAAATTCTTAAAATACTGCCCACAAGATGGCTGTTTGCGATAAACTTCATGAATTACACTGATGTCCAGGGGCCTTGGCTAAGTGGATTTGTGATAGATGCTGATGAGGCAACAAGGAAAAGAGCAGCGTCGCGACGTGTTTCACGGGGAGCATGACGCAAAGTATTAGCTGTGGAAAAAAAACCCAGTGGAGTCTCGTGAAGGGGAGATGCACAGCTTCTCACATTTGCACTGTGTGATCGACCTACGTACACACACACACACAAATTTATTCTCTCTCTCTCTCTCTCTCTCACACACACACAGACACACACACACTTACTCACACACACATGTACACTTACACAGACACACAACACACACACACACACTACACCTGCACCAACAAGGTTATTCCAGTGATGTTGCGCAATTCTTCCCCCTTCCAAATATTGATGTTTGAGCAAACAGGCAGTTATGCGAACAGCACATAAGATTATATCATAAGCAAATAAGCAGGTATGAGTGAATGGAGACAGAGAGGGACGGAGGAAGCAAGAGAAAAGGGGATGAAAGTGTCTTACTACAAGTCTGGCCTAACGTGGTGTGAAGGCATTACAGGACATATAACAGAATCCTCTACTAACAGTTCTGGAAAGAGGAGGGGGGATTGTGTTACAAAAGAAATGCAACAGGAAATGTTTACTTTCTGTGCGTGACCAAACTTATCAAATGGACACCCACTCAGACACACACACACACACAAACCATGTGAGATATTGTGAGAATCCTAGTGAGAATTCAGGGTCTGAGAGAATGATTTGAAGTCAGCCTGGTGCTTTGTGTGTGTGTGTGTGCGCGTCTGTGTGTCCCGACACAGATTAGGATGACAACCCCCCTATCACACACCCCAACCCCCCTTACCCCATATCCACCCACCCAAACAGAGACGGCGAATGCCAGGATTATGGGTTATACCAGTGAAGACCTCTCGCTCACCCGACTCGGCCAAAGAGACTTATGCCCACTGACCCCTGCCCAGCGCCTGGTCACATTTCCAGCAGCTGTCCCAGATGGCACTGGCACCGGGTAAAGAACACCATAGCACCATGCTCTGCCATGAATACAGCACATCAGACTCTTGCACCCTTTGAAGACATAATTAATATCCCCAGATAGTGTTTCAAATCTAGACTTAAAACCAAACTGTTTTCAGTTGCTTTCTTGTAATGATTAACAAATATTTACATTCTGTACATTTTAACTTTATATTATAATATTGTTATGCCTCTACTAATTTGTATTCTTACTATGGGTTTGTTATTTCTCTTTGTTTATAAATGAAATGAATGTAATGTCAATGTGAATGAATGAATATAAATGAATCTGCTATGTCGGGTCTTTTGTTCCCTAAATTTGGTTATTTGGTTTGTTTGTTTGTTTTTTGTTTGTTTGCTGAATCTAGCAAACTTGCTGCACAGCAATGTACCCTATGCTGGCACACTGTGTGATAACTTAGTCATAAGGTTATCTGACTCTGGGGTTATTTTTATGCACTAACAGTTTATTTTTGACTGTTTTACTGTAAAATCATCACCTGAAGTTCAATGCGATTACATCAAAGTGCAGTATATTGTGAATGGATGAGTGGAATGAATAGATAGATAGATAGATAGATAGATAAATAGATTAGATAGAATAGTAGATAGATAGATAGATAGATAGATAGATAGACGTGCAGCAGTTGTGTTCAGAGAGTCAGGAACCTTCTGTATTACCAGGTTCAAATGAGATTAAAATGGCACAAATCTTCTGAATCCAGTTATGTCTGTAGAACCCATGCAGCCTTTAAGGCAAGCCTGGCTTTTGTGAAATTATCTTTAATGATATCCGTAAGAATCCCACATATTTCTTTCATTACAGTTTTGATTGTGTGCTTATAGCAATTCTATAACATTAGCCAGAATACAGACCATGCCTTTAACAATACACTTGCTAAACATACACACAGACACTTTCTCTCTCACACACACACACAGAGGCACAAAAATACTCTCTCACACACACACACATACAGAGAGAGAGAGAGGGTGAATAAGGCACACATAATCATTTAAAGCAGCTGGTAGACCCAAGGGCGGCTGGTCCATAAGGGCGATTGGGCGACCCACTCCACTGTCATTAAAAAAAAAAAAAATTGTTCCACTGCCAGTCAGCTAGTTGACTCTTCTAGGTTCATCTGCCTATGGATGCTATTGTCCAATCAGGGTGAAGTCAAGGGTACTCCCTCTTTTCCATGAAAAATCGCCTTAGACACTCGTATAAAATATTTTTTAGTTACGGATACTTCAATGCAATCTCTGCAGGGCTTGAAGTAACATCATTTTTTCACAAACATGATGGGGTAGCGTGGACAGCTGTCAGGAGGCCTAAATTGTCAAATCAAGATAAATTGGTAAAAAAAAAAAAAAAAATCAAGGTCCCCAAGACCAATACATTTACTAAAAGAATGCCATTCTCTTACCTCAGAAAAACACCTCCATCAACAATGAGCTAAACACCTACATCACACAATGAGCTAAACATTTTGTTAATGAGACATAAATGAGACACAATATGTATTTTCTTTATGCAGTAAACATGTAGTCCCATCACACTAAATTTCAAAATTCTACAAAAAATACTGAAACTATTTTTTTGACATACTTCACACTTGACTACATTGACTTGATTGAAACCGTGGTTCCATTTACTTGGGATTTTGACATTCAATTTTTAGTTCTTGCACTGTTTGTAAGCATTTGCAAATAATACATAAAAGATCATATTGTTTTAGTGTCGGGTGTTGACACTGTGAGTGCAACATCACTGGTATGCCAGTCTACTGCATGTCAGACATTATGAGCCGTGTCTCAACAACAATACACACTGACAGTAGCCTTTATAACTATACCCTTCACTCTGTCAATCTCTCTCTCTCTCTCTCTCCACACACACACACACCCACACTATTATTTTCCCTATCTGTAATCCTTACCTTTTCCCCAATTTCTCTCTTGATTCTGTCTCAGAGTCTATGCTGGTCTGCACTCACTAAGCCCTATGTTGGAGGTAACATTCTTTTGTCTTACTGGTGTGTTTACAGTAAACAAATGACACATGAGAATGTGATTATATTTTTTGTTGTTGTTGTTCTCTGACACCAAAATGTGACAGAAGTTAGCCATTATCAGAGCCATTAACACACATCAAATGGACACTACCCTCCTCTTGAATTGCAATCTCCCTAAATCTCTCAGGTTGATCAGTTGCATGAGATAGTAAGAACCAGGTGCGGACATCTTGTTTTTGTCTCCTGTCTGCGCACTTTTTTCTCTCCGGTGATTGAAAATGATGCTAAATAAACTATTTTAGGTCCATGAATGCATTAAGCAGAGGTGGAAAATATGGTGTCAACATGACAACACACCTACTACAACAGACCCCTCCACCCCTTTAGAGGAACGATCTTAAAAAAACAAAGAGTCCCCAGTACCTCATAAAAGCAGATTAAAGAAACTGTTTTTAATGATGTCATTTTTCAGGTTACATCCACAGAACAGGAGACCAAGACAGACGATGGTTAGAAAAATCAGGAAAGAGTATATTTTAGATGATGCAGACCTCATGTTTCATACAAAGATCCACCATCCGAAGAAAGACAGCACAAGCATCAAACCAACCCAAGAACATCATGTTCCACCTCATTTCTAATGGCAGGCATAGCAGAAACAGCATGATATTCATTTCAAATGTAATAGAGTTGAGACAGACTAAGCAAGCTAATACATAAAGGTGTATATGGCAGTAATTTCTGATTCCAATACTCTCCAAATAAAACGGATAGGACAGTGCTTGGATTGGCGGACTGTTTGAAGATGTCTCAACTCTTTTTATTCTCTCCGTGACAGCTCAGTGTTGGGTGCAGCTCAAGTGGTGATCTTTTGTGGTACAGCACAACAGTGGATGAAAAGCTTGTTTGTGGCTAGATGCTGGAAACTCATTTTGGTCTTCGGTGGGCAAGCAGTCCACTCACGGGTTGGTCAAGGTTCCTCATGTACAATGAGCCAGGCCTTACCCAGAGTCATTTGCACAGACTTAACACACCAGGGATGCAAGAGAAATCTAGATGAACATTGGGTAGTTTTATTTCTTTCTTTCTTTTCTTACACATAGCTCTCAAGTCATTTTTATTTGATACATTTAACTTTGATAACAATAAAATTAAAATTAAAAAGTTTTAAATTTAATTGAATGTGGTTTTATATAAATGCCAGCAGTTATCTACTTATCTACATTTATCTACTCCTCTTGACATTTCCCTAAATAAGTTATAGAATGTCAAACCACATTTACCTTGTTATTGTTGAATTTAGGTAGCTTAAGGTATCCAATGGATCATACCAAAACTTCAACACCATCTCCAACCTCCTTCGACATGTAAATTTCAAACTAGTTTTCACCGATTTGTGATACGTAATTTCGCTAAGATACACCTCCTATTTTCTGATGGTCAAAAAACATGTTCTATGACTCCTTTTCTGTCAACTGACTATGCTGTCTCATGCACTATTCTCCTTACAGTACGGCCAGCCCTTATCAAAAAGTTCATTCAAGTTTACAATGAGTATACTCATATTATTTTATACTAAAACTGAGGACATATATTTGACATTGACTTTTTATAAACTATATTTTATATCAAACTATATTTCTTAAAAATAGTATAGTGAAGTATACTCATACTGAAAGTATAAACACAAGTTCTTGCTCCAAGTGCACAATGAGATCAAGTCATTGACTTGTGCTTAACATTTCATTTACATATTAACATAATATAACGCTAAAGTTTAAAACTTTACAGTATATAGTGTTAGCTAAATTGCATTATCTTTATATACTTTGATAAGCTAAGGGAGACTTCCCCTGAAGTAATTAATAGCAAACAAAATGGAAGTCGCTTTGGATAAAGGCATCTGATAAATGCGGTTAAATAACCGAAGTTTGTAACAGTACACTTAAAGTGTACAATTATAAACTAAAAATTAGGACTTTTTTGCACTATACTGGCATTATTTATTTAAATTGTTTGTCTGTCTATCGAAGTATATAACTAGTACAATGGCAGTATACAATTATTTATAAATACCGGTGTACTTTTGAAAACTGAAAATAAACTTCTTCCAATCCACTTCTGTAAATCAGCAGATGGCTCAATGAAGTTGTCCATCTCTATGCGATTCCCTGACTGTTTAGACATTAGTTTATAAAACTTAAAGGCCCACTATGCAATATTTTTCATTTAATTAATCCGTTTCATACTGTTTAGGATGCTAAAATTAGTCATTACATGGCGAACGAACGGTGTAGAATGCGCCACCGTGGCCTATAGCGGTAGATACAGCACTTGCAATGTTCAGCAGCGCGGACCGGACCGCCTCCAATAGAATGCAGTGCAATACAATGCAATACAGCGGGCTTTAGAGGGAGCTCGTGAGAGAGAAAAACAGAATGTTGCTTAGTGCCGGTTTAACTTTTATAAACTTAAAATGTTCCAATTTAGTTCAAACAAAGTACATGGTCTGTAGTATACTTACTTATACTGAAGCATACATAATAAAATGAACTTTGCGGTAAGTATACTCCTTTTTGCTAAGGGAGGTCATATAACTGCCAGTATTTAAGAGCTTCCTCCCTTCAAGCAGACAGACTGTTAAACAACAAAACATGACGGCCACTATTAACACTAAACTAAAAGCACCAAATGTAGCCTACTGTAAGTGTGCACTAAATGTAGCCTGTGCGCACTGGATGTAGATTATCCTAAAAGTGTTGATTTAAAATGAAACATTTCACATCTCTATATATTGTGTATGGAATGACAATAAAATCCAACTTAACCGACTTAATTGAAATGGTTTACTCAGATTTGCAGAAATTAGTTTAAAGTCCATAGTATTCTAGGTAGTAATGCAGTGTGCACTAAATGGAGCCCTTTGTGCAAATGTAGTTTAATTGTGCACTAAATGTAGCCTGTGTGCACTGAATGTACGTTTGCACTAATGTGTGTACTGAATGTAGCTGTGTTGATTTATAGTGAAACATTTTGTCACTTTATAATTTGTATGGTTGAAATGACTGTAAAACTACTACTGTTCATTCCAATTTAGCAAAATGGACCAAATGTTCTTTATTACTATACGGTAACAACTATAGGTAGTAATGCAGTTGTGGTTGTCAATTCTGGTGATTGTAACTGGTAGCTTTTTTTAGATTTTAATTGAAGTAGATTTAGTATTTTTAATGTTTAGTTTGTTAATATACTCCAAGCCTCTACTGAGATTTTACAAGCAGTCTGGCTGGGGCATTAGAACTTGAGCTTTTGAGTAATCTTATGCCTACAGACAACCCACTGAAATCATAAGCTCTTTGGCGTAATATGGGCAAGAGGTTAATCTATTTCATTTAGGATAATGTGCTATGAATAGGTTGAAAGGGACACATGGTAAAGTTTACATGATCATAAACGCTCTTTCATGGCTTGAACTGAATACAGTAAGATTTCACAAGTTTAAGTCTAATCATTTATGACTGTTTCATAAGATCTGGTTCAACATTCATGCAGCCTTCCATAAATGTGGAAGACAGATTAGTGATAATTTATCAAAATAAAAGTCCAAAATGATCTTAAAGCAGTATTGCCATTGTTACCTGTAATGTCAGGACAGTATTTGTAATTCTTCCTTATCTGATTTTAACACTGAGTGGTAAATGACTATAGTATGTACATGTGACATTAGCAGGTAACAGCTTTAAAATGAAAAAGGCAATCCCCTTGCCACACAAAAGCGCTTTTTACCTGTGTGACTTCTCAAATTATGATAGGTCTATATACACTCAACAAAAATATAAACGCAACACCTTTGTTTCTGCTCTGATTTTTCATGAGATGGACTTAAAGATCTAAAATTCATTCCAGATACACAGTAGTACCATTTCTCTCAAACGTTGTTCACAAATCAGTCTAAGGCTACGTTTACACATACCTGGGTATTTTGATAAACGAATATTTTCTTCCCTCCGTTTTCCAAAATAATTGCGTGCATACACCATCGTTTTCAAAAAAGTTTCCGTTTACATTAAGCTGCATAAATATGCTGTCGACAGCCGTCATACCTACGTTAAGCCTATGGGCTGCAGTGGAGGAAGAAGGAGAAAGCCATACAAGCCAATCAGAAGCCTCACGCCATTCCTCCAGGACAACCACCTCATTTTCAAAGTGCTCCCACCAGACAGCAGTCCGCCCAAGTCGGACCCAAAACCTACGTTTTACTGTTTTTCGCAGTTTACACGCAAACGTGAATACGGAGTTTTCCAAAATCTCCACTTTTGCCGGAGTTTTTAGAAAGAATCATTTTCAGAGGTGACATCTCCGTTTGTGTGTAAATGCAAAGGCGCAAACGAATGGGAAAGTGTCTGTTTTTAGGAGAAAACGTATGTGTGTAAACGGGGTCTAAATGTGTAATAGTGAGCACTTCTACTTTGCTGAGATAATCCACCTCACAGGTGTGCCACATCAAGATGCTGATCTGACATCATGAGTAGTGCACAGGTGTACCTTATACTGCCCACAATCGAAGGCCACCCTGGAATGTGCAGTTTTGTCTCACAGCAAAATGCCACAAGCATTGAGGGAGCGTGCAATTGGCATGCTGACAGCAGGAATGTCAACCAGATCTGCTGCTCGTGCATTGAATGTTCATATCTCAACCATAAGCCGTCTCCAAAGGCGTTTCAGAGAATATGGCAGTACATCCACCCGGCCTCACAACCGCAGACCACGTGTAGTGTAGCACCACACCAGCCCAGGACCTCCACATCCAGCAGGTTCACCTCCAAGATCGTCTGAGACCAGCCACTCAGACAGCTGCTAAAACAATTGGTTTGCATAACCAAACAATTTCTGCACAAACTGTCAGAAACCGTCTCAGGGAAGCTCAACTGTATGCTCGTCGTCCTCATCGGGGTCTTGACCTGACTCCAGCTCGTCGCCGTAACAGACTTGAGTGGGCAAATGCTCACATTTGATGGTGTCTGGCACGTTGGAGAGGTGTTCTCTTCACGGATGAATCTGCATCTGTTATGGACAAAGAACACAGGTGCATTTTATTGATGGCATTTTGAATGCACAGAGATGCCGTGACGAGATCCTAAGGCCCATTGTTGTGCCATACATCCATGAACATCACCTCATGTTTCAGCAAGATAATGCACGGCCCAATGTTGCAAGGATCTGTACACAGTTGTTGGAAGCTGATAATGTCCCAGTTCTTGCATGGCCAGCATACTCACCGGACATGTCACCCGTTGAGCATGTTTGTGATGTGCTTGACCGGCGTATACGACAGCGTGTACCAGTTCCCACTAATATCCAACAACTTCGCACAGCCATTGAAGAGGAGTGGACCAACATTCCACAGGCCACAGTTGACAAGATGTGTTGCACTGCAAGAGGCAAATGGTGGTCACACCAGATACTGACCGGATCTGAGTCCCCAGACCCCCAATTAAAAAAACTGCACATTCCAGGGTGGCCTTTTATTGTGGGCAGTATAAAGTACACCTGTGCACTACTCATGATGTCAGATCAGCATCTTGATGTGGCACACGTGTGAGGTGGGATGGATTATCTCAGCAAAGCAGAAGTGCTCACTATCACACATTTAGACTGATTTGTGAACAATGTTTGAGAGAAATGGTAATATTGTGTATCTGGAATGAATTTTAGATCTTTAAGTCCATCTCATGAAAAATCGGAGCAGAAACAAAGGTGTTGCGTTTATTTTTTTGTTGAGTGCAAGTAGGTTTTCAGTTTTACAGTATATCAAACACATTATCAATTTTACGTTAGAGTGGCAGACTATGGGCTCGATTTTCAAGTTCAATCGCGCATAGTCTGAAGTCTAAAACGCAGTTCTCTTTGGGGGAGGGGCCAGCGCAGAATGCTACATTGCCTGTAGGAAAAGTGGACATCGCACCTGGCGCAGAGGTCAAATGGGTTGTCTTTTTGCGCTATGCACCGCACCACACCCCTTCTTTTCACTGACACACCTGACAGAGCGCAAAGCCATCTGCTATCTTGACAACACTTACATTTCTTACGGATTACGTACATTTCTGACGGAAAAAAGAATGATGCGCTCGCACAAACTATATCAATAATAGGTTGCGCAAGTAGCGAAAGCATTATGTGCCGTGTGCATTATCGGGCCCTATGAGTTATTGGTTGATGCCCCTGAATTATCACACAATCCATGGTATTTGAGTAATGGCCACTTCGCAAAATGCACGCTATATCAGTGAATATTTGTGCAGGACCAGCTACATAATTTGCCTCCTGTTTTAGTTTATGCTGAATAACTGATTTTGGATAAATGGCTCCAGTGAGATTTTAGAGTCTATTATTGTTTCTGTGTCAGGTGCATCTCCAATGACTTTTCAACTATGGCGTACAGGTTAGGGTTAGGGTTAGATTCCAGTTTGGGGGGTTTAGGCATTATCTCCATGGTGTCAGGGCCAAAAACCCACTTTTGGTTTGTTCTCCAACTAACTTAAAAATCATTATTTCTGTATGTTTGACTATTTTTGAACTGCAGGTGGAAATTATATTGCTGGCAGATGCAGGCAAGATTCCAGGCAAGAGGATTGAAAGGGTGAATGACATTGTTCCCATAGTTCATCCTGAGACAAATATGTTTCTTCATCCACTTGGATCTCCAACACTTGTATTGTCCATAATCTTGATATTTTAGAAATGG
>JAGFZM010002191.1:15461-23175 GCA_017657215.1 Limnothrissa miodon
CGTGGTAAATGAGCAGTACACCCATTATGACTCATTCTTGAGGAAGAGTTGTGTGTCTGTGCATATTTGAATAATTTCGGGCTTTAAAAAGCTGTCAGTGAAAATGCACTTGTCATGTATGGGCCGAATTTTGTCGGTCTCAGGCTGTGTCGGGCTTAACTTTTAAGGCCCGTTTCCAGCTCTACTGAAAACACCAGTTACAGTACATACATCTCAGACCCAACACTAAGGCAAAATGTGTGTGTTTGTGTGTGTGTGTGTGTGTGTGTGTCCCAACAGTGCCCGAATTGGTTGAGTGCTTAAAGAGACAGACAGAAGGATGATCATTTTCAACTGTACATTGTCGTGTCCTGCTACAACTCCTGTTGTAGCAAATTACCCAGAGTGAGTGTTTGAAAACCTCTGTTAATCTGGATGAAGCATTCATGGCCCAGGCTCCAGTGTGCTGAGCTAAGTGCAATAAAAACAGAGGTTTTGGAGCTGGGTTCTGGCCTCGGGGGGATGTTTGAATGCTCAGCTCCCACACAGTGGTTCTAGTGTGTCAGCAGCACAACGGCCACTCAAAGAGAGCACAGAGCTGTCACAACGCTGGACACTGTCACTCCACTCTGACAGGCTTTAACCATCCCCAAAAACCACTCGCACACATACACAAGCGCACACTCAAACTCAATTTTTCCCCAATTCAATCTTTTTTTTTTCGCTTTCTCTGTCATCCTCTGTCACACACACTCACACACAACAAATCACACTCTCAGTCATGACACAAATTGATGAACCAGACATTGATGAACCAGAATGAAATGTTTACCACACACATACACGCTTGCTTGGACAGGTCAACCACCCACAGACACATCCACACTAGGAAAACACACCCACATATGGGTATGTGAGAAAGAAACGTGCACACACACGCACACAAACTCACACGCACACAAACTCACACGCACACACACAAGCACGTATACCTTGAGTAGAGGTGACGGCAGAGTGAAGGCAAGGCTTCAGTCAGCAAAATGTCAGAACTGAGTAGTGTAGAGCTGAGCTGACCCCACGTAACCCAGCTCTGGTGCTGTCAGATGGACAGACAGACAGAGGTAGACAAACGGCAGACAACTCCACACATTTACATTTGCATTTACATTCAGGCATTTAGCAGGCGCTTTCATTTAGCGTGACAGACAGTTCTCTGGACCCACACCGTCAAAGAGACAATGAGACATACCGAGGTGGACAGACAACTCCAGACAGACAGATGACAGGCCGCTGCTGTCCTCACACAGCCTGGAGAGAGAAGTTAAAGAGACAGATAGGCAGCCAACAATAGACAAGAGGTAGCTAATGTCCTCAAACAACCCAGAGCTCGCATAGGCAGAAACAGAGAGATGGGGAAGCCTAGTCAGAAGGGTGCTGACATCAAATAGACAGTAACCAGAGCAGACGGACAGTCAGACAGTCAGACCTGAGGCCGTGTAGGTAGATGGGCAGAGAGAAGCAGGCAAACGTCCAGCCCCACAGAGACAGCATTCACACTCTGGGTAAAATTAGCTGCTCTTCACCTTGCAGGTTAATAGCAGAAGAGCTTCAATTTTCTGTGCCAAGTGGACCTAATAAAATCAAAAAACACAAAGACACACAGCTCCAAAGCTCCAACTCTAGATTGATTAGTTTGGAGTGCTGGAATGTGTCCATTCCCACCCAGAGCCACAGCTGAGCCCACTCAAAGTCCGTCTCCAACGGCTTGTCTTTGTGTAAGGGCATTTCTAAAGTTGCATTTAGTGTATTGTCTGCCTATGTCTTATCCTGCCTGTGTCCTACCAGGACAGACTTCCCTATGGGATAATAAAGTATATCGCATCGTATCGTATCGTATCGTATCGTATCGTATCGTATCGTATCGTATCGAATCACAGTAGTTCTGGTGCCATGTCCGCTGGTCCTTTCCTGAAAATGTCAAGTTATTATTGCTCTGGATATTGTTTCCTCGGAGGTCTTGTTCAGCGATGGCAGATGGGACCCAGTGCCCAAGAAATAGCTGCGAGCCATCCAGGCTGCAGTGCTGCCAGCTGTGCCAAGCGAGCCCCTTCCGAACCACAGCTGCACTAATAGATCACATCTCCCCCATAGACTTGTAGCGCATTAGTGCCGTTTCACAGCAGATAGTCGGACTTGCATTGGCTCACTTAGAAAAGCACTATGTTAATGTAAAGATAGATAGATAGATAGATACTTTATTGATCCTCAAGGGGAAATTCAAGGTCCCAGCAGCTTAGAAAAATCACACACAACATATACTACAGCGTACACAGTACAAGTGTGGTTGTTAGATGTTGTGGATCACTGTAAATCCTATTTAAACCTTACCTGACCCCTGTGCCCACAGAGTCACCCTGGAGAGGACTCCAGCAAAGTAAGAGAAATATTTCAGAAGTATTTCAGAGTGAATATTAAGCAGGCTTGAGCGCAGACTCCAGGGTAATTCCGTATACCAACAGATCAAAGGCAAATATTAAGGCTGTATGTGTCCACCACACTAAGTAACCATTTACATGCATTAAGGGCAATAGTTAGAAATAACCCTAAAATGAATACATTACTTTCAAGGACTTTTTTCCCAGCACTGATGTGGCTGGCAGTTTGCCCAACAAGCTTGTGCTTTCAAGGGTTATATGATGGCGGTGACCATGTTGCACACCCGTCATGGCAGCTGACATACTGTACCTTGTCTTGTTCAAGTGTAACAGTGTCATATGAACATCTGATGCAACAGAACAGCTTTGATGGTGCAGTAGCTGAAGTCAGCTTATAAGAATGTAACATAGTTGATGCCATCCCGAATTTTAGGAGAAGTCTCAACAATCTTTTTAAATGTGTGTGTAGGCAAGCAAGGACAGGGACATGGCATTGTCATGTGCATGGCTGAATATCGACTGTGATGACGGAGGAGAGCACAAAACAGTTCCTCTCCTGTCCTGCTGTCCCCTTGTCTGAGTTCTGAGTGTTCTCCCATCAAGTACCCAAGGTGACCTTCTGAATGGGCCATGCAGCTGCAGAGATCAGGGGAACAAAACACAAAGAAAGACAGAGAGAAGAGAGAGATCAAGACAAGAAAGAGGAGGAGGGAGGGATGGGTGGTATCAGGAGAAATAGGCTGAGTCACCTCCCTGGCTGTCTGTGTTTATGTGTTGTGCTCCAAAAAGAGCTTTTGTCACGCCGTGCCAAGGACAATCGCTCTCTTCTGTCTGTCTTTTCTCTGGCCTTCTCTGTCATTGAGCGAGTGCGTTCTGCGTCGGCAGGAAGTGTGCTCCTCGTCTGACTCAGACTTCCTGTCAGTGACTGAATAGACTCTTGGGTATGCATAGTAGCATGAAGAGCAGTGCAGCACTGTGCGTAGGATGCGCTACTCCGCAGGGGCTGGGAAGCAGCACAGCTGTTTGTGCACAGCAGGTGACAAAGTTCATGCACACTCCGGAACAATCCGCATCACAAGACGACTTGGGAAATTAGCAAGTTCTTGCCACTTCATGTTAAAGGATTTCTTTTGTCCCACTTAAGTGTACTGTATGTAGTGTTCTGTATCTATCAAGTGTACTGTATCTATATCTATCTATCTGTCTGTCTATGTATTTACTGTATCTATCCATCTACCTATCTATTCATACATACAGTACACATTTTCATTTAGGGGTGTAAAAGAATCGCACAAGAATCACTGCACAGGGAAAAGGCCCGCACAGAGTTATTAATGACTGGCCCTCAAACCCTAACTGTGAACTTGAACTTAAATTAAATTGTTAAATTATGTTTATCGCTCACATTCCCCCTCTCTCTCTCCTCCTCTCCCTCTGATGTCACTCTGGTCTTTCTCTTGTTCTCTAACCTATGGTTGCTCTCTCACTCTTCATCGCCATCATTTCTCTTTCTCTCTCGTTTCCCCCCTTTCCTGCAGTATCCCGGGTTCTGCAGTTTGCGCCTTCGATATGGAGCAGCTGGCTAGCGTGTTTGATGGCAGATTCAAGGAGCAAAAGTCTCCCGAATCAATCTGGACCCCCTTCCCCGACGAGCTCCTGCCCAAACCCAGGTAACCCCAGACATTCCTAAAAAGGTCCAAACGCAGACAAAGGGAAGCCTGTGAAGCCACAACACAGCCGCTCTTGTCTGTCTCACTGCACATCTGTTTCCTGTCAGGCCTGGAGGCTGCGCCGGCCCCGGCTCCAAGTACAACTCGTCCAACTCCTTCCCGGATGAGATGCTGACCTTCGTCAAGACCCACCCCCTGATGGATGAGGCCGTGCCCTCCCTAGGACAGAAGCCGTGGATTGTCAGAACCATGGTCAGGTAATGCCATAATGCAGTTTCAATTTAAGAGCTTTATTGATATGGCAAAACAACATGGTATTGTCATAGCATAGCATATGCAAGCATAAAAAAGACTTTTCTTACTCGTCTCTTTTACACAGCTCATCTAATCGCTGAGGTACCAGTTGTTTCTTGAGGCTCTCTCTCTCTTTTACCCTCATAAGTTTTTTATCCCTTTCCCTCTTTGACGCTCTCTCAATCACTTGTGAGCTCTTGAAGGTACAGAACCAGTTTATTATTAGAAAACACCAGATTATTATTAGGACTGTAGTTAGATGAGCCCCCCCCCCCCCCCCTCTATTTCTCCCTATTTCTCCTCATTTATTAACTTAACACTTGTCAGCTTTTGGAAGCACCAGTTGATTATTATTGGACAACGACAACCATAGTTAGGTGAGAGCCCGCTCCTTCTCCTTCCCCCTCCCTCTATCTGTCTCTCAATATCTTTTTTTCTCTCTTCTCCACTCCTCTCCCTGCTTATTGGGTTTCAGAAACACTGGTTGTTTATTGTCTGAGCCTCCGCTGTCCATCCTCCCATCCGTACAGCAGATCAGATCTGCTCACGAGGTGCGTGAGTTGGCTAAGGCTCCCGGCGGCAGCTGGAGAACGTCATACCCCGCTGGCCTAGAGCCGTGAGAAGATCACTGTCACAAGCTGTTTGGAGAAATGTTTGAAATCCCCCCTCTGAGACAGAGAGACAGAGAGAGAGAGAGTTTCTTATTTTAGAGTGGAGTCATTCCGTATGCAAAGATTCCGCGCACAGCGGTAGTTCATCCCCGGTGCTATTGTTACAAGAGAATGCAGTTTTGGGCTTAATTACATTAATGAATCCTCGCGTTAATGCATTCTTCCGCCTGCCCACCCGCCCGCACACAGAGAGCAGGTTTGATTAATATTTCATGTCTGAAACCCAGTCTGTGAGTGCCTCAGCAGGGATAAGCCAATAATGCCAGACAGACAGATCCAGACAGAGACAAGTTCATCCTCCGCCGTCTCCCAGACGTGACGTTGTTCTGTTTGGTGTTTGGTTCTGATTGGTCTTGTCATCAGGTACCAGCTGAATAAGATGGTGGTGGACACAGAGGCTGGGCCCTACAGGAACCGCACCGTCCTCTTCTTGGGTTCCAGCCGTGGAACCATCCTCAAGTTCCTCATCATGCCCAACTCTGACAACACAGTGACCAGCGGAAACATCCTCCTCGAGGAACTGGAGGGCTTCAGTGCTGAAAAGTATGTTGACATTTGTTTCATCATTAACCACCATCTTCATCTGAGGCCACTGAAAATACATTAAAGTAAAGGAAGTTTGACTGGTATTCAGCAGCCGCCTGTATCCAAAGCAACCATGATGTGGGTTCAGGAGTTGAATCCAGGACGCCCGATTGCCAGTCAAACTGCTTATCTGCTGCTCTACCACGGCCCTTAGTATCTGGCAGCAAATAGTCAATAGTCAGATTTTACTGGGCAGTAGACTCACTCATTAGCCGCCACTCAAAAGACTCGAAACCAGTCATATGGCCTATGGCATAACTGCTCAAAAAGCAATCATCAACTTTATAGACAAACAATATGAGCATTTACATTCACTGCTCTGTGTATGTCCTTCTAAACTCATGACACCAATTAAATTTTATTTGTATAACGCATTTTACAAAAGGCTCATAGCGCTTAAGTTTTATACACAAAATTCTAAGCATGTACAGGAGTGCTAGCAGTTAGCTTGTGCTACATTAATACAAGTAAGGGTTAAAGACCATTCGTCAGTGAAATCTGATGTGTTGTGTGTGTGACTGTGACTGTGTGTGTGTGTGTGTGTGTGTGTGTGTGTTTTATGGTAGAAAAACGCTCACTGTGGCAGTGCTGAGACCACAGGGGGAGAAGCTGGCAGACTCAACAGATGGGGCATTAGTTGGTTATTATCTCTCGCTGAAGGCAATAAGACGCGCTTTTAAGCAAGACTCCCCTAACCATAGCCACTGTGCTAATTGCCCTGCAAATCCCTCTTGCTTTTGCGACTGTGAGATGGAGACATATTCATCACACTCTTCTCCTATTCCACTGTGGTATATAGAGTATGTCTCTCTCTCCCTCTCACACACACACACACACACACACACACACACACACTCACTTACATATGCTTTCTTTTCCGCGCGCTATAAGTGTGAAACTGAGAAGTTGTGAAGTGGCGTAAATGAGAGAATTGCGGTGTTCTTGAAAGGTTCACAAATGTCATCCATGACCCCATCAAATGGGCCACACGGTGCTAAAAGCTCTCAGCAGACGTTCCCCTATCAGAGAACTACCACTGGGCACACTGGATTAGGAAACGCTGGCTAATTTGCTTTGCAATTCCACGCATGGTAGGGAGGCTCAGACAGACGGCCAGACACACTCTCATACACACTCTCTCTCTTGCTCACACTCTCTCACACACACACAGACACACAATCACACACACAATCACACATGCACACATTCACACAGACACACATGCAAATTCACTGACGCTTGGAAGCCTGCTGAATTACGTGCAGTCTCACATGCAATCACATGCAGCCACACACACACTCATAGTAACGCTTGCGCGCACACACACACACACACACACACGCACACACACCCTCATTACCACACACGCCACAGGGTGGCCAAAGCTAATCAGTGAAAAAAGTGAATAAGGTAATCAGATCAGGCCTACGTGAGCGTGCCCTCAGTTAACCTTCCACGTCTCTCATCAAGCGACCCGGGACCAGGCCAACCTAACAGCCTGTCCAGGGTCAAAGGTGAGGGGGCATCCCTCCATCTCTCTATCCCACCATCCCTCCGTCTCAAAACAACTACTTGATTCCCTGTTCACTCATTGCTGGGACATTGCAGACATGTAAAAAGAGAAAAGGGAAACAGAAAAAGTAAACATTTCGAAAATAGGTGTGAACTTATGAATCTTACTCCTCTGCACTCTTCTTTTCTCTCTCTCTCTTTCTCTCTCTCTATCTCTCTCCCTCTCTCTCTCTCTCTGTCCTAGTTTCCATTTTCATCTTGCATCCACTTATGTTTCCAGTCTCTAGTTAGTGTGTTTGTTTTATCTGTGTTAGGCATTGTTTAGGTGCTGTTCTAAGTGTTGTTGCCCTCCTCTCTCATTCCCCATCCTCTGTCTGCTCCTTCTCTCCCACACACACACACACACATTCCCACTTTAGTTGCTGTTTGTCATTAAGGGGTGACTCACCACCTACCCACTGCGCCTGATAAATTCCTCTTAATGATTCCACATTTCCCAGCCATGCCATAATCAGAGGCTCTAGTGATAACTATGCATGAGTATAAACATAAACAAATGTGAGTTTCA
>JAGFZM010002192.1:0-17640 GCA_017657215.1 Limnothrissa miodon
AGGTAAGAGTGCAAAGGGGGTGGGGGGTAGGGAGGTGGACCCGTAAGGGCAGCGATCCGACTGCCACTACTCTCCCCACACTCAGGCTGCTGCTTCGAGTTTGCAGCTTTCTGCCCATGGAGATGGAGGGAAAATAAACACCCATAACCTCTCCAGAGCCCTCCCTCACATCCTGCCTTTTTCCTCTCTCTCACATAGCCAACATGGGTCAGGGGAGGCCAGCTGGAGCAGAGATGGAGTTGAGGTCTGATTTGTGTTTCGCTGCAAGGCCATCATAACTCTAATGTGTAAATGAAAACGATTAGGAACCGCAGAGTATAGAATAAGATATATCATTGATATTGTGCCATGACACCGTCCTTTAGCAAGACAAGACCACAAATTATTTCTACATAGCTGTAAAGCTCAAATGACATTTGAACTGTATTGACTACAATGCAGCTCTTTCTGGATCCCACTACCCCATCTCGCCACAAGGCCTCTGTCAGATGGTCCATCAAAAAGAATGTATTATTCTTGTCTGAAGGAAGATCTCTGCAGCTCCTTTTCACATAGCCTGTGGCCCGGCTCCAGTTTCAGCTCTTTCCCGTTCTTCTCCTTTCAGGCTAAAATTAGAACCTCGTTGATGTTTTAAAAAAAAATGACATGTTTTTGGGGATTAGTAGAGAATTAACGTCCTTGGAATAAAGGAATATGGGAGAAAAAAACAAGTTGTTTTGTTAATTTGTCTGCATAAGTGAAATATTTAAAAACTAAGTAGCTTAACAACTTGCAGGAAGTACATTCTTTACCCAAGTGCTTAGTTATCATGGAAGATGCTGACAGAGAAAATGATAAGCACTTTTTCCCCCATCCCCTTCTTGAAAATTACCATGAAAAAGCCATCTTCAGCTGAAGCATTAATATCACAGCTCTTTGCTTGGAGGGCTAAGCCACTGCATGAGCAAAACACAACCCACACAGAAATCTCTGACCTAAATTACAGAAAAGGATTCTGAACGCCACCTTTGGTGAATTCTGATAATGTTGTGGAGCTCTGCCATGTGCTACCAAAACAACAAAAAGGGTTGATGGAAAGATCTGTGTGAACAAGGGCAAGACGAGTTTCAGGAGGCAAAGCAAGCTGCGTGAGAGCTCTCTGTGCTGCTAATGTTCATCAAGGTTTGCTGTGTTTGTACCTCTACCAAGCAGAATGGGAACAGGACATTCGAGTCGGCTGAATTTCAAACTGAAACTATTTGCAGAGCAGAGACTGCACAGCTTTGAAGTGTGTGGTTAGACAGGAACAGGGCCGAGTAGAGTGGGCTACGGTTGGGGGTTGGGGGTTCGAAATTCCACGGGTTCTAAATTCAATTACACAGCTAGAGAATTGGATGGCAGGCGTTCCTGAATCCCCTTTAGACCCCCTCTCTCCAAACCTTGGGAAGCAAAGCAGGGCCTCATGGGTGCTGTAAGGGAAGGGGGCGGGCTCAGTTTGGGGGCTAGAGCAGCTACAGCAAATAGGAATGAGGGAGCGAGCTCTTGCTTATGCAAGCCAGACTTCCTCTTTTCCTTCTCTTTTATCTCTTCTCTTTTCCATAGCACAGCAGAGGGCCGCAGGCCCATGGCACTGCTGTCAATCTCACACTCCCAGATTAATATTTATGCCTAGCTATGCACAGGCAAAAGCCTGTGAGATGCCAGTTGGCATTCTTCAACCCCACTTTACACAAAACCACATCTCAGGTCAACATCAGGGCTAGTTTGTATGAAAGAAGGAATGAGAGGTTGGTGCAAAATCTTTAACAAGCTATGAAATACAAGTTTGGAAAATGAATGTCTTTCACTCACTTTTAAATAAAATCATGTCCATTTATTTTTTATCCATGTCCTCATATGGTGTTTTTTTAAAAGTTGACGGTACATTGTTAAGACACTACTAAACAACCTGAGTGGAGGTGGGGGATCCAGTGGACTGAGGAATTACAAATCCTGGTGGTGGTGCGTAGTGCAGGTTATTCAGTGTACCACCCGGAAGCAATAGCCTGCATGTTGCCAAAGATTTTAAAAGTAATCATGAAGTGTGGCATTAAAAATGACTCATGTTCACTGCCCATCACTGCAAAGCCATACGTCAATTTGTATTTATACAACTCGTCCACAACACAATGACGTACCACTTGAACAATGTGTATCTGACCCAGGGGTCACAAACTAACAAACATTCTCCTACCCAACTCAGCCACAAAACAAATTTTGTACCACTTGAGCAATGTGCATCCGACCCTGGTTAAGGTCAGTGGTAGTGCATCCCCTTTCAGTCACCCATCCAATGGCTCACTCACTGAGTTTCAAAACAGCAGATGTTTAATTTTCTCAGGAATACCTGACAAGAAGAACATCCACAAATCCTTACATTTTACTTTTGTCCTTTGTTTGATGCAGCTCCCTGAAGCCTATACACAACACTCAGTTTTCACAAGCTCAAGCACTACAGTCATTCCTGTCAAACTGTCAAGCCACCCTACATTCCATTGCGGCAGGGCAGTGGTCACCCAGCACCAAAAACTACTATGCACTATTCAATTCAATTGTTTTCACACTGCGCCTTTTACAACAATATGTTCTCATGGCACTTTACACAAAAGAGCACTCGTGAGCACCACATGAGCAAGGAAAACCTCCCATGCGTTTTTTTTTCTGTTTAAATCTAGAGAGCCCTGAAAATTTCATAGCATGAATCAGGGTCCAGGGTTCGAGCCATGGTCATTTCCCAATCCTACCCCATCTCTCTATCCAACTCGTTTCCCGTCATTAGCATCCCTATCCTGTCCGATTAAATGCAAAAAAAACAAAACAAAAGTATCTTTAAAAAATATATTAAAATATCTACAGAGTCTACTGAGCCTATATGAATGAATGAATGAATGAATGAATGAATGTTCTTTATTGTCATTGTCACAGGTACAATGAAATTGAAAGATGTCTCTGGTCAGTGCAACATCACATAAAATAAATAATATGCCAACCAAGTTTCAAGAGCGCCAGTGTTTCATATCTGAAAAAAATTGCTGACGAAAAATTCTGCAAAGCAAACACCTTTTCCTGCCATTCAGATATTTAGAGAAAAAAAACAGCTCCAAATGCCACCAAAAGATACTACATTTTAAAACTTGCCAAATAAGTTCCACATGGCTCCGGTCTTTTGGTGACCCGGGCACGGATGACCAACAATGTCAGAAAGAGAACTTAAGCAGCCACTGAGGGCACTTATGACCTCAATGCTGGCACTTTAGTAAGTCTCATGAGTCTCTATACAAATGATAGTCACTGAGGGCACTACTCACATCACCCACCGACTGTGAACGTGACAGTGAAGTTGGGGGGAATCATCTGAAGAAGTGCTACATTACTCAGTAAGGCATCAAGGCCAGAGGCAAGAGCCAAGACTGTTCAAATACGCTTGCAAGAGACAAAAGCAAATAAATGTATTTATATGTGTCGGCAGACTTTAGACTGAGATTATTAAAAATGACAGAGTTGGCTTAAAGTCTATCTGATAGCACAAATCATGCCAGTGTAAATGCATAGGCAGACAGGGTCTTAAGCATTGAGTGAGCGTGCCACCATGTTCAGTCAGCAAAGCGTGGCACTTGGCAGTCGTTCCCTGATGGTAAGGATAAAGTGAGTCATGAACTGACAAGAGCCAGTGAAATGGTAGACATCCTGTTCCAAGAACATTTAATGTCTCAACCACAAAATTGCTATCGTAAGATAAGGGGGAAATGGAAAATAGCAGACACATTTGCTGCTCCTGGAGATGGTACAATGGGTTGTGTTTTCATTCCAATCAAAGTACTGTCCAACTTCCTCCAAACCAAGAGATTGATCAATGGATTTATGTAGAATGGGAAGAACTCAGTTGTTATTTACAGAGTAATGTATACAGTGAACGTGTGTGCCAGTATCACCTAAACATTTAAAGGTCTCATTCCATCGTATTTTCATTAATTTTGTGGTGGTCTCTTTTCTAAAATAATGTCATGAGAATTGGTTTCGACAAAAAAATATGCTGTGGTTGTCTTGTTTCATGCTATTTTAGTTAGGTGAAAACGAGAGCAGGGATAGCTGGAGAGGATTCTTATGAATATTAATGATATGCAAATGTATTGCCTCTGATTGGCTAACAACACTGTGACGCTCCCTCTAGTGGGTCTGTCTGCAGGCAGCCTAACGTTTTCTTGAGGGCGGGTTACCTGCATAGCTAATGTTCAAATTGACGTACATTTGTACAGCTTTTCCAATTCACTCGTTTTTCCCGGCAGTTTTCTTTGACAGGCGAATACAGACTACAGGGGTAGGAGAGCATTTTGAAGTTGAGCATAGAAGTACAACTTGGGCTGACCTATGGTAATGTAAAAACATCAAGTCTTAAACGGTTTATTTTGGAAGGAGACCTTAAAGTAAGGAAAGCAGGGATACCTCAGACATTCTTGCCAACATGGACGCATTTAGCATAGTGGACAGTCAGATAGTCAGTCTTCTTCCATTGAGCCGTTAACATTGAAAGAGTAAAATGAAGAAGTTGAGTTAGTTCAATACAAACGCATTGGTGTTAACCACTCGCCATGGTTAATCGTTCATCTATTTGATATACGCGTTGAAATAGCAGTCGGAAGCCAGCCCTTTAAATTTGCGGTGCCACACTCATTGTGTTGTTCGGCAGTAATGGTTTTTGTTTTATGAATAGAACAATGGTATAGCATAAAGTTAAAATAAAAGATATTCCAAAAACTCTCTCATCTGACATGAATGCAACCTCTTTGTATTGTATAAGTTTTGTATAAGTTTTCTGAAATATCAAGAACAGATATGTGCATGAGGCATATGCTTAAATAATAATAAATAATTATATTGTAAAAGTAAACAAACTAAACCCTGATGTGATTTGATAACAGATCTAGTCTCACAGCATGGAGAACGCATAATCCTCAATAATATTTTCAGTTTGAAATGCATTGATCTTCCTCTTAAATGCTTACTCATAGGGCTTTAATTGGTAGTGCATCAAAAAAATCTATTTCATATTCAGCATGCACTTCAGACTTTCCCCAAAGGCTGGTAGAGGTGGCCTGCATAACAAATTATAGACTCATCAACATACATGACAGACATGTAAGAAAAAGTTTCAGGAAACGTTTTTACAGAAAGCAAAGTGTTTCTGTAACACTGCACTGTATTGTCTTAATGTATAGCCTACCTGTTGGGGAAGCTTTTAGCAATTTTGTACTCAATAAATTCTTTCAAGGTTAACAGGTCTGCTCAAGGCTCTCAGACACGTGCGTCAGACGTGGCAGAGAAGTAGTTAGTCACTTTACCGAATATATTTTAAAACTGTGCTGAAGCTTGAATAATAAATCAGCTTTTGCCGCAAGATGAGCACGCGCAGTCCTGTCAATAGTCTGCAACAAAGACAGCAATAACTCAATCACGGCATCCAAGGTGCTCTACAGTGACTGTTTTTTGACAAGCGTAGGAGAGCTCACAGGCACGCGTTTACGCCTGGGCCTTTCCTCCGAACCTTTCGTCACTAAGAACAGCATTGCAGTGAGCTCATAGCAACTAGTTCTATCTGCTTTCTCCTCTAAACTTTTGACCTCTCTGTGGTGAGTTGCATGATGGATCTGCCTTCATGGAGCATGTTATGGCGATGTGAACTGATCATGAGATGTAATTTGATATGCCTGAAGCTTTCAAAAGGACTGTCAGTGAGAACTACCCTCTATGGTTAACTCAAATCAGCGATGTTCAAAGAACAGAGATATGGGCATACGTATACAACACAAGTGGAGGGATGAGTGTATCCCATCAGTTTCATACAATCGCCAAAATACGCCAGGCTCATGTCATATAACGAAGCGTGCTATACACTCCAAATGTACCATAGATTGAACACCACACAATACACAAGACTCCCGAAAACTTGAAGCATTAAAGATAGCCTAGTCTACCTAAAACCAAGACAAACAGTTGGCTTAACTAAGAACAGCAAAAGCGAGAATAATAAAATCTCAAAGCTATTTTGAGATCATGACTAGGCTAACGTTATATCATTACAAAGAGCAACTTGTCCAAGCCTCAAATGAAACAAGTAAAATGAACCTACCTTCAGAACCTCCCCACGCTTAAAACTTAGTTCATCATCTGCGGTGGCCTTAAAATCATACTTTGCTATGGCTTCCATTGTAAAAGGCAGTTGATAACCTGTTGTTGTGATCGTGTGGAGGACAACCTACACAGACCAGTTGCTGTTTTCCTTATTCCTTCTCGATTTGCTCCTTTTGGATACACGAACTGGGACACGGGAGCCAGAAAAATACCAAGTTGATTTACTTCTCCCCGGTCTTGTTTATACAAGACGCTTGGCGAAAAGTATGAACTGCATTAAATGAAAAAATGCTTGTAAAATCCAAGGGTTTACAAAGAAGTTTGTGGAACGAAACACTTAGCAGGTTAGCAGAGTTTGATGAAACCGCACCCAGAGACAATAGCTACATTGAAAGACACACGCATGTAGCGGAGGAAGGAAATGAAGGCGCTGACATGTCACAATAGCCAACTGCAGCGCACCCATATCCCGAAAACAGCCAATCACAGATGTGGAACGAGTCTTCGTCAAAAGGGTGAATTTTAATGGTATGGGATTTAACTACAAATGTGGAATGATTTAGGACTACAGCAACCGCCACAACACGAATTAACTTGCAGATACCATACACAAGTAACTTTATGATCATGCACAAAATTCGTATCTGATATAATTATTGACCAGTAGGTAGCCTACTGACATTTTGTCTATAATTGAATCACATGTCTGCGCTTCGTCTCAAGTCGCATTGAAGAACAGTTCTGCCAATAATCTAGCCTACGTTTTGTTTTGTGCTCCCTTCCTCACAAACGGAAAGGCAATATTGCATCAGAAGATCGCTTCAAATGTCATTATACTTAGACTACTTCTTTTAACTAAGAAAAGCAAATGTGTTTTCCTTACAAATAAATGCTGCAAATATGTAACTGATAAAGAGCTGTCGTCAAATTTTTCGATCAAATGCACCAAATGTTTGTCCACAGGTATGAAAAACGTGCCTCAGATACAGCTAATTTTCTTCAAGATGTTCTGTCCAATGACTTTAGCTTATATGTTTATAGCCCACTGCAGTAAACAGCTGTTAACTTTTCCTCATAGATTTGCATTACTTTGGAACTCTTCTCTTTTGTTGAACTATATAATCACCTTACTATGATGGTAACAAACTGCAGCATTTTCAGACATGCAGGCTACATCACTTCCTGTCTCTGGATCTGATTATTACCAAAGTGGACATCTCCAGTTAGAGTTTGTGTGTATACAAAGGGCACACGGGAGAGAGTGACCCCTGGGGGTAATATGTAGCAAATTTGCCCTTGGTGCTTTGCAGAAATGTGATCAGATAGCCAGCAGACACCCAGGCTGACAACAGTGATCAGTTTAAGCCAGAAGTTCTGGCTGTAAAAGTTAAGTCTAAAGTGTAGTGGAAAATTCTGAGTTCAAGAATATGTTCTGATTCTTGATTTCATGCTGTTCATGTCACTCATCTGAAGACACCATTTGTCCTGTGTGACCCATGCGATTTAATGCATTGATGCACACTGTTCTTGATCAGTGGCATATTTGCAGCAACGCTTGTTGAGTACTGTATTGAACATGATTTACCAGAACACATTTGCTTTATTAGTTAAAATGACAGGCCTAACTGTACTGTGATTTCTATATCTGATATTTTTTAAAACCCTACAAAGATGTGTTATGTGTAGATTACATGACTTTCCTACATTTCGGTGGTCTTACTTCTTACTCAGTGACTGATGTCAGTGGTAGACGTGTGACGTCAGTGGTAGACGGCATGCATGTATGTTTGTAATGTGTTGACAGACAGTGAAGAAAATTAAGCTGATGCATATTATATGTAGAGGCATATTGTGAGAATAAAAAAGGGGATGATGGTAGATAGACTAAGGCGAACCTGTAAGAACCAAAGGTTCTGCAATCTGCACATCTGGATCAAACCAAGCTGCAACTGCTCACAACACTATAGATTTAGATATAGATATATAAATATAGACATGAGAGAGCAGAGTAAAGTCCTGGTTATTCTGTAATCTTGGTTGGTCCATTTTACATGATCACACCAGCAAACCTCAGACTATCAAACACACTGCTGGAATAGAATGGTTATTGTGGTATGGAGGCTGTAAATGGCCTGCAAAACCTAGCCACAAAGCCCATAAAAATATGGTCAAAGCAGCTAAACTTTAAAAACATAAAAACACACATTAGAGTGACAGAGACAGATAACCTTAAAAATCACTTCAAGCAGATTGCAGAATTTATTTAGTGTGGGCCCAACATCTACCCCTATCCTGCCCAACATGTTTTAAATTATTGAGTTTTAAAATTAGTCCTGGCTAGTAAAACATGTTGGCCTTGTAAGATTAGCACATATCAGCTATAGACAAAGTCGTTGCACGGCGCAAGACCGGGGAGCTTATTTTTGTATTGAAACTGTAGAGGAAATTAGCAACATGACAAGAAGTTGTGTAGTGAACTGTGCAAACAGAGTTGGAAATGGCATCAAAATGTTCAACATACCTAGGAAGAGGCATCCGTTTCAAGTAGCTTGCATCATTAATGTCGAATATGTATATAGACAAAGGCTCAAATATGTAAAATTATGTTTGGGTATATGTTGTTGATTGCTCTTGATGGTGTCTATCTAGTAGCTTAGTAAAATGATTAAAAAAAATTTTTTTAAGAAAGCAAAACTAAACAAAAAAATACATTTAGGTAGCCATCCTCTTGTAAGGCAAGGCCAAGATAGACAGGGATACCTCAAACAGAAAGTGGGTGGGTAGTTTTTTTTTTCTTTGTAGTCTACCAGGGTCTGTAGGGCAAGACTACTCCAACACGTGTATCGCAGTGACATCTTGTGGTCAAATATTTGAATAGTCAACCACGACAGGTTGTATGAATGTAATCCATATCGTTAGCCTCATAGCATAATTGCCTAAGTCATTTTTCAGTGTTTTTGGAAAACAAGAAAAAACATATTTCAAAAAAACACATTTGTGCATCTTATTGAAATTGTAACACTACATTCAACCAAATGAGTGAACAAGAATGCAAAAAGAAAAATACCCATCATCAATTACCTAACAAAGAAAACTGACTTAGGCAGATAATGCCATGACTTAGGCATTTTTTCTCTTACATATAAATGCAACCATAGCATAACCAAAAATGTTTTACTCTCCTAAATATAATCAAGATGAGTAACTTGTCAACCTTAACCAAGTTTTTACTTGATGTCTAACCTTAGACAACTTCAACCTCTAACCACGGTTTTCCTTTCCCACCAGTAACCCGTAAAGTTATGACTTAGGCAGATAGTGTTTTTGGCTTCTAATAAGCGTTGTGATTGGCCAAAGACATGGGCAGAAATGCAGGATGATGCAGCAGTGGTAGGAGAGTAAGTTTAGGCATAAATCTCAATTTGGCCAGAAAATGACTTAGGCAATTATGCTATGAGGCTAACGATATGCAAAACTGCATCATGATCTGCCCCGTGTTCGCAGATAATGAAATGTTCATTTTTCTACTCTTTTAGCGCGCATTAAAACGGCGGTCTCCACAGCCGCTACCCACAGTGACACGAGTGTGAATACACTGACGCACAGGCTGGCATCAACGATTACGGATCTCTGATTTCTCTGTGAAGGCTCAGTCAAGAACTCAACAAATAATAAATTATTCACAGCGCAGGCGCGACGGATGTTTCAAACCTGTGACAACCAGCGGCGCTACTCTAAGCCTTCTTGGAAGGACTGCACCAGTGTGCAATACAATGAGCAGCAGGCAGGAGCGAGGGTGTTGCTGCTGGCGGTACTATTACACTTATTATTATTTTTTATTACTTTAGCCAGTCAGTGAGTGGACAAGTGAGTTTTCTGATTACTTACTCATGGAGTTTTTCAATACCTCACATGAAAACTCATCTCAATTTTTCAATAGAAATTCTTCAGAGCCTTCTGGTAAAACAGGTAAGATGGAATTAGTCAACCAAACAGATATTATGCTCCAAGGGGAATTCATATTTAAGTTTAGTACTGTACTAATTTGTTATATCTGATATCTATTTCCAATGAGTTGCGATGTGAGATTTTAGATGCTTTTATTAACATGCGGACATCCATTTTTGGTCCAAGCAATGTTCCTGTGCAGTGTTGAAGATACTGTGTTTGTGTGAGAGAGAATTTCTCAAGCAATGATCACAGCAGCAACTCTTAGGAGCTCTTGTCACTTTAGACAAGTTCTTGTTTAAGTCATGCTTTCAGTCTGTAACAGTCAGACATAGCTTGCCACAGAGCTGCTATATTTGTTTCATATAATGCAGTTTAGTAGGTTTGAATGAATCAAAGTAATGAAAGCTTTCAAGGTCTGAAAAATAGAATGGCATGTAGAAATCAAATATATAGAGCCACAAAAAGCTGATGTCTGGACCAGATCTCAGCAACATAAGTCCCACCCTTTATGTTAAAAGCATAAAATGTCAAATAAATATATATATTTTATAGGTTTATTTGATTCCATCCCACTGGAGAGTTTAATTTCTTATTACTACTACTGCTTTTTCAATTTTATATTTGAAAAGTTTATAGTTTCATTCACAGTCCACCACATTGTTTTTTTTTTCAGCCAAGGAAAGTCCTCACTACAGCAATGTCATCTTGCCAAGTATATTTGGAATCATTTGTTTCCTTGGTATAGTGGGGAACTGCATTGTCCTGTACACCATCATGAAAAAGACCAAATGCAGAGCCAAACAGACAGTCCCCGACATCTTCATCTTCAACCTCTCCATCGTGGACCTCCTTTTCCTCTTGGGCATGCCCTTCCTCCTCCACCAGCTCATGGGGGACGGCTCGTGGTGCTTTGGCGCTGCCATGTGCACCGTCATCACTGGCCTGGACTCCAACAGTCAAATGGTCAGCACCTACATCCTCGTTGTCATGACCCTGGATCGCTACCTGGCCACGGTGCATCCCATCAGGTTCAACCACGTGCGGCGCCCGTGCGTAGCGGGGGTGGTGGTGGGTGCGGTGTGGGTGCTGTCACTGTTGTCCATCGCACCGGTCCTCATGTACTCTGGGCTCATGCCGTTGCCCGGCGGGCGGGTGGGGTGCGCCCTCCTGCTGCCCAACCCAGCCTCGGACATCTACTGGTTCACCCTCTACCAGTTTGTGCTGGCCTTCGCCCTGCCCCTCGTCATCATCTGTGTGGTCTTCTTCAAGATCCTCCAGCACATGGCCACCACTGTCGCGCCGCTGCCCCCAAGAAGCCTGCGTCTGCGCACCAAGAAGGTCACCCGCATGGCGGTGGCTATTTGCCTGGCTTTCTTTGTGTGCTGGGCACCCTATTACATTCTCCAACTCGTCCATCTGGGCATTCAGCAGCCCAGCCCCGCATTCTCGTACGCCTACAACATCGCCATCAGCATGGGGTACGCCAACAGCTGCATCAACCCTTTTCTCTACATAGTACTCAGCGAGACCTTCAAGAGGCAGTTTATCGTGGCCATCCAGCCAGCACACAAGGACTTCAGGGGAAACCCTAGCACCACAGAGGGGAGTGTGAGCTTGCGGCTGGGCCAGCAGCAGTCCCAGTTGTCCAGGGTTCTGCAAGAGAGACAAGAGATCAGGGACAGTTGCTGAAAGTCACCTTGTCTCACTCATCAAGCACTACTGTATCTCAGGGCTAGAACAACATGACCATTTTAATGTCAAATATTGCATTGTGCAGTCTTGGTCCATCACTGAAAATGTTTCATAGTGCTAAACATTATCTGTGAAATAAATAATGTAAATATGTGTGAATATGTTGCTACTATATACAGTATGTCCACTGACAAACTGATTTAATTCAACCGAAAAAGGACCAGGCAGAGCAATGGAATTCTGAGGTTTGTTTGTGGTGTCAGTGTTGTTAGGAATATGGAAGCATTTGATGTATTCCTCTTGTTCATTGTTGAACATAATGTAGTGCGTTGGTCCATGGGTGTATTTGATGTGTGTTTTTTGTGGGATCCGTTCTATGTATTGTCAGTTTTAGTTAAAAGTAATGATATGTAAGATAATGCATGCTTTTTGATAGGCCTGTAATTCTGATAAAACTCAATAAAAATACTGTGGAAATATGTCACTTTATTGGTTTGTAGTCGTATGTTAAAGATAATAAGAAAGGGAATGGGGAGATATTATTTATAAATGTACAACACCATCAATGTCTGTAATATCAACTATTACAGGTCATAATGGTCTGTGAAACATTCACTGCAGTTGTTTTTGTTGTATTTTTTGTATTAATAGCAGTAAAAGTATACTGAATTGTGTATTACATAAATAAAATATCATGATGCATTCCATTCTATCTTGATGGACTTTTTTACAAAACAGTAGCTCCAAGCCTTCACATTATAAACTGTTTCCATTTTGACTCAATATAACAGTCTGAGCGAGAAGCGGTGCCTTGTTACTATGTCCATTATAATTTCCCTAGGATCTACATTCTTTGGATACAGTGAGAGTATAAAACACTCCCTGGTATCATTGTTACTTAATTCAACATAGACAGAAAAAAGAAGAGCCAGACTTTTATCAAGCTAATTTCCTATCATGACCATGGGCGTATTTGTAGTTCAATCTGGGGAACAGCTGAGCTGTTATAACATGCAATCACAACAGAGGTTTAAAGGCAGATGCCCCCCACCAAACCATCATTATCAAAGATCTGGCTCCTGATTAACCCCCTGCATTTCACCAGATAGATTCATTTCAATAGATTTTTTCCATAGCTGCTTTTTGGACTGCTCACCAGGCATAGAAGAGATGGACACTAAGCTGAACTCCTATCTAATATGGAGAAATCTGATCCCACTGTACAAGTTGCAGCACTGCAAAAACATCAAAAACTATTATGCTATGGTAAAAGTGAAAGGGATGGAACTGTCTCCCTTATTTATCATTTTACTAGATGGATAAGTAGAAAAAGCTCCTTCAGCTCCACAGACGACCCTGACACAATTGATACAGCCTCCAGCTGGCCCTGGGCTTGACTGCACCTAATGACATGGGACTATATCCTGGGATTATAATGGGACTATTACTTTATTTATACCACCAGAGACTGAAAACCTGCCCTAGGCAGTTGGGCTAGCCCCTTGAGCCGTCGGAACTGCCCAAGGTTTCTTCCTTTACCATAACAAGTAAAAACAAAAAACGCGGATAGGGAGTTTTTCCTTGCCCCTGTTGCTCATTGGGCCTCTTTGTGTTAAGCGCCTTGAGCCATGCCTTTTGTAAAAAAGCGTTATATAAATAAAATTGAATTGAATTGAATTGAAAAAGGGTTTTTAAGGCATTTCATCAGGGAGATTTTAGCGATTAAAGTCCGCATTTAACTCAGGACATGGTTTTTACAGTACCAATTGACCATACAGAATGCTTTGTGAACCTGAACATTTCCAACACACTGAGTGTAGAGATGATAATCTTCCATGTTTACTGTCAGTCAATACTAACGCCTTTGGATGTATTGCTTCTCAAAAGAATTTAGGCCTCTTAATGTTGAGGTGTTCTGATAAGAGATAGTATGAAGGTCATGTGGCTGCAGAGTAGGTTTGTTAGGTTGATTTCACTTCACTTTTTATGCCCCACGCCTATGCCTATGATGCTTCATTGCACATGGTGATGCCATTGGGAAATGCAAATGCTATTTCTTACGGCACAGGTGTAACTCATTGCTATGCTCATTCATCTGAATTGCTAACTACGCTTCAGATGATTGCTGGTATAAACTCTCACACATCAGACTAATTTAGTCCTTTACCACCATCCGTCTGTTCACTGCAGTTTATTTATCTTCTATTGATTCAGGATCACATCAGGATTTCATGACAAAGTGGAGGGAAACATAAGAAAAGCACGTGTTGCCCTTTAGAATCATCTTAAGACATTTTAATGTAAGTTAATGTACTGTTATAAAATGTGTTGTTTTTTTCAAGAAATTTGGAAGTGAAGTGTAGGTAAGGAAACTAAATTTGTGTTTGTGTGTGTTACTTTTCCATTTTAATTGACTATTGTGGAGTGAAGGAATTGAATGACAGTCTAACAAAATGTTTCTCAAAGTGCAATTTTCACAAATGTTGGTCAATTTTAGAGTTCTGCGAACAAGTTACTTAATTGAATTTTAGACAAGAAATACAAAGACACTGATCACATCACCACCTCACACACTGGTGTCAACAAGTGCTAGAGAAGCCCTGATTCAGTTTTGTAGCTTAACGGTTTGCTCACTTATGTACATTGTATAGTATTACTCATCATAGCACACACGGTATTCAATCATATCAATGTTACTGATGGTTGAAACTGTGTGTGTGTGTGTGGGGGGGGGGGGGGACTGATGGGGGTGGCCACTGATCAGCCGACTTCAAAATTCAAACACTTGACAAATCATCTAAGAACACGGTGGTGTAAGACACTGAATCCCAAATTGCTCTTGGTGGCAGGCTGGAGCCTGTAATCCCCTCCACTCTCCTGACCGTGCACATCTACCATTGTCGTAGCAAGAATATTTCAGTTACATTAACCCATTGGTGCCACTGTTGCTGAATTGATTGACTTTAGGTAACAGCAGGGTTGAAAGAAATCAATTTTTGTGCATTTAGGTAAGATGTTCATGGATTTGCACGCTATTTTTTTAGCTTTTTACACAGTCAAACTCACCACACACACACACACACACACACGCACACACATACATACATACACACTGTTCACCAAGCACTGGATTATTGACCTACTAATAGGGAATATGAGCTAGGGGTAAATGGTGAATGACATTATCGTTGTTCAAGAAGACAGAGCAGAATTATTATTATCTGGGAGACAGAGTGGAAGCAAGCGCAGGTGCTTCTGCAAAGAAAAGCACTCATGAGTTAGAATGATATTTGTCATCTAAAATTGACTGTTTCCTAGCAATACAGCCTCAAACATTTCATAACTAACGATGGAGGGTGTTCTTTAATCTGACCAGATATCCCTATTTCTAGACTGGGCTGATTGCAGACAAAGGCCTATGATGGCATCATCACAACTTTGTCACCTCACTGTATTTAATGGGGTAGAGGTGGGTGGGGGAGGGATTTACCACCAGAATAAACATCAGTCAATCATGATTATGGATATATGTTAAAAGAACACAAAATCAGCATTTTATGGTTCAACTTATTCAAATTATGCCTGTAGGTCTTGTTCACTCAAAATATGCCCGATGGTAAATACCTCCATGAATAAATTGTAGTGTTCCCGTAAACTTGGTAATTTCCATTTATATTTAGATGTGGCTGGGTACCAAATAAGAATATCCAATTTGCACCGCCATTTTCAAAATGAGGACCGTGGGAAGGGAAGGGCTAATACATTTTATTCAAACGTGCGCAGTATACCACTTCGCCGATAGATTGGAGAAATTCTCATACGAAAAAAATAAAACTTACACATAGTGGGTTTAAGATGCCCAAGTCAAAATGTAATTATCACTGAAAATACTACAGAACTATTTTGGTAAGCATGCAGACTATTTAATACCACACACTACACAGGACATCATCGCTTGGGTCCCAAAGACATTTGCAAACTACACTTATCAACTGAATCCTAATCTCACATTCTCCTATTATGTAGATACTATGGGCAGCACAGTTTCAGTGAAGGCACTGAGAGTTTCAAGAAACTGGCCAGGGAACGCTAAAGCATTATTAGTGGACTCCTGCTTCATGTCATGCATGTGCGAAAAAAGAACATTTCTTCATGATACAAATACAGATAAACTAAAAAATTTCAAAGCAAGAGGTTTCTCATAAATTACATTACGTACTTAAAGTACAAAAATGTGCAGTGGGCACGCACGCCTCATAGCGAAGACTCAAGGTCTGCTAAAGATGTTAAGTCTTGTTTGCTTGTGTAGAAGTGCACAGGGCCAAGACTTTATTTCATACTTCTCTGTAAAAATGTCTTTGATAGTTTGATTAAACTGTTATAATATTAAATAAATAATAATAACAATATATATATAACATTGATTAAATTATTATAACAAGGAACTACATTTGATAAAATGCATATTTAACAAATCCCATTTGCTTTATTAACATTTTCAGAATCCATCTTCTTTTTTGGGAAAATAGATAAATTAAATTTTACCAGTCACCATCATCACTGATAGAGCTAACCAGTGCTCAAGCTTTGTTTCTCTGAGATGCAGTGAGAGTATAAAATAACAGAACAAAGGGGAGTGCTCGCTGTGATTTTCGTGCTCTTAGAGTTTGTCCTCACAAAAGGATTACTTATTCTAATATGGCACTTGCCAGCCCTAGGCACACTGAGCAGTGTAGTATGATGATGCCATACTACACTGGTATATGTAGACTTTGGGCACAAACTTATCAATCCAATAGGTTTCTCTTTGCAATAATTTATCCAAGAGATCTCCCCCTCTACTGTTTTGTTCTATGCATTCAATACCTTCAACTTTTAAGAGTTTGTAGTTCCTATTGTGGTGTGCATAAAAATGACGTGCCATGGGGTAATCTTCATTATTACTTTTTATTGCATATTTGTGTTCTGCTACTCTGTGATGTTTGACGATGTACTGTACCATCCTCAAAGCAGTGCCCAAAGTCTGTATATACCAGTGTAGTATGGCAACGTCATTGACCACGCCCTGATGAAGGCCACACAGCATGGCCGAAACCGGTTGGCGTTTTTAATGAATTACCCCATGTAAAATAAAGGGTTTTTGTACAAAAACTTCTTCCTGCTCAACGCGTGAGGCTGGCATGTGCCATATTAGAGAGAGTATAAAATACTTTTATCATTTGGCTCAATCTTAGTTAGCTCAGTGGTGAACCAAATGTTGCATTTGGTCTTTACCCTTTTTTGCAATAAGCTGAAATGAGCAGATACTGAGCAAAATACTCAACAGGTTCCATATGTCAGTGTCTAGATGGAAACATGCTTAGAAAAACAGCCAGACAATGTCATTCTCCAAAAGGTGGTGCTACACTACATCATTGGTTCCTCAGAGACCTTGTAACATCTAAAATATTCATAATTATTTTCAGTAGCTCGATTTAGGTGTACATGTAACCATAAGTGCCATTAAGACAAGAGGTCAGTTGTAGGGCCTCTAGGGTAAAAAAAACCTGACATGGGTCTGCCCTGAAGTTGTTTGCAGTCAGCTAAGAAGGAGTTGGTGGGAGGAGGTGAGACGTTGGAAGGTATGAACACCCTCAGCGGAGATGGTTGGGGTGAACAGAAGAGGTGAACAGAACAGAAGGTTAACAGAAGAGTGAGTGAGTCACTCACACTTCAGTGATGATGTGGGCCTGTTGCTTCTCATTGGCTCCCACTTTGGGAACAGAAATGCTCTATAACAGCAGCATGGCCAGACTGACTTTACTCGTTAAATTGAATGTAGCGTCACAGAAAGTATGGTCGGGCCCAGGC
>JAGFZM010002194.1:82163-89663 GCA_017657215.1 Limnothrissa miodon
CACACACACACACACACACACACACACACACACACACACGTAAACCACCCTGAACGTGTCATGTACTGTAAACCACCCTGAATTCCCTGCAGGAGAAAACATTTTCAGAAAAGTAGGTCCCTTTCAGACTGAGGTTTTGGGCTGTCCTTGTCTGACCTTCTGAAACTATATGTGGATATCTGTGTGTGTGTGTGTGTGTGTGTGTACAAATACAAAGTACAAATACAAATCATACGCACACAGAAACTGTGTGTGTGTGTGTTTGCACAAAACACACACATGTGCACACACACACACACACACACACACACACACACACACAGTCTTTCCCTCTCATCGTCTCTATTGTACTCTCTATTCTTTCCCTTGTCTCCCTGCGATTATGGTCTGTGATTATGCCCTGTGATTATGCACTGTCATTATGCACTGTCATTCTCTCCCCTTCTCCTCTTTCACCTCCTCTGAGGACATCACACTGCCTTTGTTAGAAGAATGAAAATGATAGCTAATGCAAACAGACATGGAGCATGTTAGCAACTGCTCCCCTAACCAATCTAAGTAGGTCACATAGATGCAAACTCAACCCTCTATGGAATCATATGAGAGCTCCAGTTCCAGGTGACACTACCAACAGACTCTGTGTAGTTCTATCAAAAATAACCATTATGACTAGTGATCTATTGTCAGTTGCATTCAATGGCAAGGGAGAGAGAGACAGAGACACAGAAAATGAAAGAATATCATCATCTGTGTTTTTTGGATTGGAGGTCTGTGCCCTTCAAAGTCCCGACAGATGTTCTCTCATGACGATATGTGTCCAACCCGTCTCGTCCCTTTTATTGTTATTGTTGTGGATTTGTTTTGTTTGATGTCATGTTTTGTTGTGTGCACGGCAACTGTTCCTGTCTTTATCCCTAGCCCCCCATCCCCAAAACACACACACACACACACACACACACACACACACACACACAGACACACACACACACACACACACACACAAACACACACAGACTCTACCCAATCTCTGTCCGTTGTAGTCAAATCAAATCAGATTACAATAGACTGGGGTGCATATGGTGGAAACGGTTACCCAATCTGCTAAGTCTCAATAAGATGAGTTTAATCCTGAATCTCATCTGTTCATTTAGAGGAGAGCAATCTAGGATCCTACAACACCCCCAGATACACACACACACAAACTAGAGCATGGAAACCCGACCGAAGCCTGTGTGTGTGTGTGTGTGTGTGTGTGTGTGTGTGTGTGTGTGTGTGTGTGTGGATATTAGTGAAAGAGACAAATAAATGGAGCAGTCCATAACCTTTTTCAAAAAAACTAATTTCTTTACCTGAAGAAAGAAAAAAAAAAAAGTGAAATAAAGTGAGAGAGAGAGTATCAGAGAGTGAGGAAGAGAGAAAGAGAAGGAGAGAGAGAGAAAGAGAGAGAGAGAGAGAGAGAGAGAGAGAGAGAGAGAGAGAGAGATTAAGGAATGGAGCTAGAGATAGTGACACAGAGAGGAAGACATCTGTTAGGAACAAATATGGCAAAAGAATAGTCTGAGACGTGGGATTAGACACTGGGAATAACAACAATATGGGGATTAGAGCAGATTAGTGCGAAGGCTATGTGATATCCCCTCTCCGCCTCACTATCAGGCCTGCCGAGGTCATTCTCTCCGCTCGCTCCCTCCCTCTCTCCCTCCCCTGTGCCCTCACTCTCTCTCTCCCTTACTTTGCTCACTTGCTCAATTACAGAAATGGGAGGAGCAGGGAGGTATATCTTTCGCTTCCTTCCCCCATTCGCATCCTTATTCACTCACTCAATCCTCCATTTACTGGTTCCCTCGCTCACAGGACAGGGAGGAGGAGGTCTGTATCCTCTCCTCCTCCATCAGCCTGCCTGAGGATGCTCATTTGTTTCCTCAGTCACACAGGCCACTTACTGCTGCACACAAGAATAAAACCTTGGCAACACACACACACACACACACACACTTAAATACACACACACTGACACACACTGATACACACACACACACTCTCTTAAATCCACTCACAGACACACGCATGGATACACACACAAACACAAATACACATAAATACCCCCCCACACACACACTAACATAAATACGCAGTGACACATACTCACACACAAGCACACACACACACTCACACACCCCTACCTCACAGCTCTTGGCAGTCAGTCTCCCTGTAGTACTTTTTTAATTTCCTGTTTGGGTGTTTTTGCTTCTTTAGGGATCAGCCTTCAGAGAAACCGACACAAACCACATCAAACAGAGAGAAAGAGAGAGCGCAAACTTACAGTGTTTGTCGTTCATGTTGGCCTTTTCTTTTTTTTTTTCTTTAATAATAATATTGTTATTAGCGTCAGCTCCTTTTTGCTCTCTTGTGTCCAAAGTCTCTCTCTCTTTCTCTCTTTTTCCCCCTTCTTTCTGTATGATGGTCCTTTCTCCCTGTCTTTAATAATTTTGTTTTCTTCTGCTGTGTCATTATTTGTGTAGCCAGGTCCTACTTATCAGCAATGCAGTTGGCCTCCTGGGTACACTTGTTCTCTCTCTCTCTCTCTCTCTCTCTCTCTCTCTCTCTCTCTCTCTCTGTCTCTCTCTCTCTCTCTCTCTCTCTCTCTCTCTCTCTCTCTCTCTCTCTCTCTCTCTCTCTCTCTCTCTGAGTGTGTGTGTGTGTGTGTGTGTGTGTGTGTAATATCTGGTGTTCAGGAGCAGTTGGAAATTGTATGTAGGAAAAAAGCTGAATAAAAAGCAGTATGCATCCATGGTCCATCCACTTACAGTAAAAAGTAAACAAACAATTTGACAAAATTGCATTTGCAAATCAGACAGTAGATATTCAAAGGGTTCAGAATGGGGAATGAGTTTTTATTTTTTCTTTCTTGAAGCCCACAAGGGGAGCAATATTGATGACCTCACTTAATTCCAGCAAAATAAGTAAGAACACCTTTGTTTGTTCTAAGCTATGGAGCTAACAGTATACTTTAGCCTCCACTGGCATACTGTTGTTTAAGAACACTGATATTATTTCTAAGCTAGGTCTATATCATGTCTAAGCTAGGTAAGATACTGCAAGATACAGTCTCATTCTCAACGTAATATCCAACATTGTAACATTTTATTTATGATCAGCCCACACTGGAATATTTTCATCCTGTCACATTGTTGTGGACAGAATCATGTAATCTATTAATGAATTTATTAATTAATTGTATCTTCTGAGCTCCTCCTACAGTCACTAATATGACAAAAAAGCAACAAAATTATTACCAATACATGTGTGTTTTCCTGCAAACCCAAAAAATAGGAAGCAGACTTAATCATTTTTATACAGCATTTGCCTGACAAGTTAGCCCATACAAATGCAGTTTTAGTTTCTATCGCTTCAGGTTTTGTTTCCTTCAAATTTGTTAGATCTTGCAAGTGTAATAACTCCTAGAAGCGGATGAGAGGGGTTTCATTCTTCTTGTGATGAACCATTTAATCGTCAAAGTGATTCCGCTGGTAATTGAACCTAAAAATGTTGTCTGGTCTGCCTTTAAGCTCTATTTGAAGTGATACCCCAGCATCAACTTAAGGCATCGATATGTTTGCGAGAATATCTGTTATTCACATCAGTTAATATAAGTTAAAAGTTAATCAGGTATGTTAAATACGTCTTACAAAAGCAGTCATCCAGGGATTAAAATAAATAAATAGGATAACAATGTGTATCGTAAATTTTTGTTATTATATTTCAGAGGCATCCAACAGTGAATGTGTGAGTATGTACTATGTGAGTGGATATGTGGGTTTGTATGTGCTAGAGTGTGTATGAGAGAGAGAGAAAGAGAGAGAGAGAGAGAGCTCTGCTGGGGTTATTTTTTAAGACCTCTGAAGTTTTATAAGAGAAGGCCGATTGCTTTTTTTTCTCACTTTTTCACCACTTCAAAGGAGTTCCATTTTTTTCTAATGCACTTGAAGTCAGACCCCAAACCTGCTTGTGCCCCCCCCCCCCCCCCCCCACCACCCCCCCCCCCCCCCCCACTCTCACTCTTTCCCTCTTTCTCTCTCTCCATCCCTCCTCCCCTCCTCTCCTCCATTATTGCAGACAGATTCCCCCTGGCTCCTCTCCAGTATGACACAGATCCAATGGGGTGCCATGCTTTCTCTTACCTTTGTGAATTTACCTAAATGAATAACTTGGCCTGCCTACCTCCCTGGCCTCTATTGTATTGGATAGTTGATTTAAAATGGCATGGAGGTACGGGGATGAAAAAAAAATAGTAATGTCATTACAATGTCCTTGGGGGTATTTGTTGGGGGGGTAGGAGGGATGGCGCCAGATTTGGCCCGTATATGGCATACATCTGGCATGCAGTCATCTGCTGTAATGAGCCAAAGAGAGAGAGAGAGAGAGAGAGAGAGAGAGAGAGAGAGAGAGAGAGATGGAGTGGGGTTTTGGGAGGGGGGGGGATGGGGGGCAAAGTTTCAGCCAAGATCCAATAGTCTTATATAACCCCTGGCTGACCTTCTCCCATTCGCCAGCTCTCACTCTGGCTTCCGCACTGTCCACCAATCACAACGTGTGGTGGGCATCTATGGAGATGTGTGTATGTGTGTGTGTGTGTGGTGTCTTTGTGTGGGGTGTGTTTTGGCCTTGTTCAGTAGAAGAGGTGCAGATGATTAACTGAGTTCAGTGAATTCATTATTGCGGGTCAGCTTTGGGGCGTCTTATTGGAAGCATAGGGGAGATTAATAGTGCTCCTGAACCTGGTGAATGGTGTCCACCATTGCCATTGTTTTACATTCTGCTGATGACAGGGCTTTCTGTGCCGCACAGATGATGGTCAGAGAAAAGACACTGAGACACACACAGAGAGAGAGAGAGAGAGAGAGAGAGAGAGAGAGAGTGTGTGTGTGAGTGTGTGTGTGTGTCCCCTTGTCAGGATTTATATACTCTCACTTCTGTTGTGTCCTCTATGGCATTTTGCAGTTTACTCACCATTAGATAACTTATATCCCATTTACACACACACACACAAACACACACACACACACACACACACACACACAGAGACACACAAGTGAATAAATGAAGTGATGAAATGTGTTTACACATTTACACTGAAAAAAAAAACTTTCCTTCTCTTACACACACATTCACATACACACACACACACACACACACACACACACACTTTATCAGCTTCATGTAGCCCCCTCCCTGTAGGCACCCACCACCTCATATGCCATGCTCCACCATCCGTGCCAGACTACCAGCGACAGCCAAACCACCCTGGCATGCTCCTCGCTCCAGCCCCACAAACAGGCCCCCCGTGCCGGGCACGCCACACCACGCGTTGCCCTGACCTTCGGTGCCAGGCCTGCTGGCGCCACCTGGCTCACCATCTGTGGGACCCAGCGCTCCTGACAGAGCGACTGATCCAGGCATGTGTGTGTGTGTGTGTCTCTGTGTGTGTGTGTGTGTGGGGCTAGGCAGTGGGTCATGTTTTCCTCATGTTATTTTTAGTTCATGGAAAAGAGAGGGTGTAGAGGGTACAATGTGTGTATGAAGAGACAGCGAACAAGAGAAAGAGGAAGAAAGATACCCACAGGTACATGGAAGTGGGTAGGGGGGATGTCGGATAAGTAGTTCTCAAATGACTAGTCATAGTGCTTGTACTGATGACATTTACAGTCTATTTATATCACTGGGGATTGTGTGTGTGAGTGTGTGTGTGTGTGTGTGTGTGTGTGTGTGTGTGTGTGTGTGTGTGCTGATTCAAGGTCATGGGCCACATGTATGGTATCTGTCCTTGTGACTGTCTGGTCGATTTGTTAATTGCATGCCACAGTGCAACCAGTAAACTGTCCCACTTCATGCCTAGTGATAGTACAATGACATGCCACCCCCCCCCCCCCCTCTCGTTTTATCTATTCTCTCACTCTGCCTCACACATACACACACACACACACACACACGCAAACACACACACAGCATTATTGATCAAATTGCAAGAGGTCAGCATGAACGACAAAGTTGAAGCCATTGCCATCAATTAGAGAGAAGGCAGGGAGTTTAGAAGATGGTAGGATAAATAGAAAAAAGGACCAAGGGAGAGGGATGGAGGGATTATAAAAGAATAATGAAAGGTTGCTCAGGTAAAACAAACAAACAAAAAGTTGTGTAGACTTGCACTCAGACTCTCCTCAGAGTTGTAGCTCTCATTGTCGTTGGATTGTTTAGTCTTTGTTTTGTTTTGTTTGTCAACTGAAGTTTAATTTGTCCTTGGCTGAAAGCTGAAACCACAGAGAGATCTCGGTGTGTGTGTGTGTGTGTGTGCGGCCAATCCCATATGCACAACCTTGAACCAGCCCCAAGTTGAGTTCAGTATTCCGATAAAAGTTATAGCTGAGGGAAAAAGGGAAAGGTGGAGTGGGTGTAAAATGGGGAAGAATGAGTGCATGAGTGGATCTTAACCCTCCTGTTGTGTCCTGGTCAAATTTGACTGAATTTCATCCCTCCCAAAAATGAACTTAATCTAATTGGATGGTCATATGGGATCTGTAACTTTGTTCATAGAGGTTATCTAGACCAATAACATAGGTTTATAATTTATATAACATTTCAGTCTTTTCTTCAAATTGGCTGAACTAGGACATTGATGGATGAGACCCCAGTAAATGTTTTCTTTCTTTTTTTTTCTCTTGCATATAGAGTGTTATCTAACATTCAGATGGACAGTGTAAGCGTGTTTGTGTTCATCTACAAAGGCAATAACACACTCCTCCTTATTTTTCCAACAAAATCTTTCCATCAATCGCTTACATAGTCTTTGTTCAGGATAGGTCTACAGACCATAATTACACTAAAGGTGTAATTACATGTGTAATATTCAGGTGAACATTAGTTGGTACAGAGGTCCATCACATGAGGTCCATCACATGATGATAATCATTATGGTATATATTATCTTAAGGTATAACAGCTACACTAAAGTTAAAACCATGAAACGGTGAAACCATGAAATGAGAGTTAAGATCTGCTATCAAATACAGGAAATCCATATTCATGGATGACTCCAGTCAATATGTCCTTGTTTCTCTTCTCAATATGTCTTGTCATTTCTCTTCTTTCTTCCTTTTTTGTTTTGATACAAAAAGATCTAAAGAAGTAGACAAAAATCTGATTCACTAGACATTCAGGGACAGGGGCATAATATGTTTCAGAATAATAATATTCCATTCAATATTCCATAACACCCCCCCCGACACACACACACACACACACACACACACACACACACACACACACCAGTGTAGTCCTCAGTCCTCTCTGTCTCTGTCAGGGCAGGAGAAACATACTGCGGAGACAGTCCCTGATAATGGCTCATTGTGCCCGTGTGCTGTATGGTAATTGTTTCTGGACAGGCACTCGTTTTGCCTATTTACCCAAATGTCACCTCTTTGGAGCGGCCTAATTTTGTTTCCA
>JAGFZM010002194.1:94663-110220 GCA_017657215.1 Limnothrissa miodon
GTGTGTGTGTGTGTGTGTGTCTGTGTCTGTGTGTGTGTCAGTGCAAACATTCAGACACAAATCGAGTCATAAGAGTCCTAATTTTTGCCCACGGTTAAATCTCGTTCTGAGCGTATCGAAACCAACCCACTCTCTAGTTGGCTTTCTTGTGTATTAGGGCCCTGATGATTTTCCAAACATTTTATTTTTTCTTCATGTTAGCGTTAGCTCCCAGATTGCATCTCAGTTCAGCGCAGCCTTTCTGATCTCCGGCGCTCGGTCCTCCGCGCTCCTGAGCATCGGCGCGTTGGCCCAAGGGGGGGGGGGGGGGGGCCCGGGGGGGGGGGGGGGGGGGCTCGGCATTGATCCGATCCAATCCTCTCCCACGCGTCTCTTCCTGGGGGCCACTCGGCCGATCGATCGGATAGATGAAGTGAGGGAGCAAGGGAGCGCAGGGCGCCCACTCCTCCGTGAGTTGAGAGAAGACGAGAGGAGAGGGTCACAGAGGTCCCGTCAGCAAGCGCTGTAGAACAGGCCAGGAGCTCGCATCGCTCCGGTGGGACCACCGCCCGCTTTGATTCAGACATGATAAGCAGTCAGGCAGACACACACACACACACACACACACACACACACACACACACACACATAAACAGACAATCAGGCCTCTGATACACATCTCAGTCTTTCTTGGAAAGAAAGAGCCACGTTTCAGCATCACACACACAAATGAAAAATATCTTCTGAGCATCAAAATAAATTATATTTGTTGTGCAAATAAACAAACCATCAAGGGTTCAGTGGTGGAATCTGTTGTCATGGGAGAAATGGCTGAGATTTATAAAGAACACTATAACTATTGAATAACTTTTAGATGATTCAGTTTAGTCATTCCTGTATTCATTTGCAAATATGCTTTGTAGAGTGTTAGGGTACTTTATTTTATATTACTCTGTTATTCTACATTTATTTTTTTACTTATTTTTGTTGTTGCTGTCGGGTAGAGTTTCTTTCTTATTCACGCTCTTCTCCATCAAACAGACTTTTGGAGTGAGCTTCCGAATGTTTCAGACACACCTTCTTCGTGGCACACTCCAATAAGTTTGGTTCCACGACGGGGGGAATTAGCGCCGTGACAAACACACTCTGCTTTCATGTCCGTGGCACACGCTCTAAGCCCAGGAGATTGCATCCTCTGTGCCTCTCTCTCTTTCTCTCTTTTCCCCTCGATCCCGTTTGAGGCCTCTCACATCCCGCCGAGGCCCAGCCGCCATGGCCAGTTCAAAAAATACTTCTTCCCAAGATGAAGCAGCCAGAACTACCACACAAGCCACAAACCTCTCTCTCTTTCCCCTCTCTTTCTCTCTCTGTATCCCTATTTTCTGTCTTCAGTCAATTCAATTTTCAATTCAAAGTTGCTTTATTACCATGCCAAAGCTTGAAAAATAATAAAAAACATCACATGTACATGACATTTGAGTCTCTCCCTCTCCCTCTCTCTCTCTCTCTCTCTCTCCTTTTTAATGAAAGGAATGGCATGGCTAATATGTATGTTTGCATTCCCCAAGCACACAACAAACCAAAACAACAGTTAATGACAGAGTAAGAAGCCTATTCAAACAACTACTTAACTAAAATAATTGAACATTCATGTTCTCTCTCTCTCTCTCTCTCTCTCTCTCTCTCTCTCTCCTGTTCAATGTTTAATGTTTTGGAGTGGGTTCAGCAAAATACACAACAAGGCACAGTTAAGGTGTAGTCTTAGAAAGTGTGTGTAAGTTGTTGCCTAATAACTAGGAAGATAGAATCAATTCTGTCTGTCAAGTTCTGACTTTAGATAGGAAGCAGGTAATAAGATAGACAGAAGAAAGAAAATTGACTAGTGTCAGTTCAGCGTCATCAAACAACACACACCCGCACACATGCACGGACGGACACACACACACACACACAGGCATGCACATTTCTCTTTGACCACAGACACACAGAAAATCATTATAGGTAATAGACAGAGATATCACAATTTCGCACAGCCTGATTTCCTGTTAAAAATCTCTCTCTCTCTCTCTCTATCTCATCTCTCTCACACTCTCTCTCTCTCTCTCTCTCTCACACACACATACACACACACACCCCATCCTTCCTCTTTCATGGCCTTTCTAACTCTGATGAATGACAAGGCTCTGCACACGAGTGATAACACCTGCTATCTGAAGTGAACATTCCCCTTAGAGCACCTAACTTTTCTTGCTTTTAACGATCTCACACAATTCCTCAGTTTTCTTTCCTGGGATTTTCTTTTGACACACACACACACACACACACACGCACGCACATACACAGCACGCTAATTACAGGTTAATCACACAGTGCCGAGGTTGCAAAGTTTTACATCAGCATACTAATTTGCAGAAACCATGTGAGAGTGTGTGTGTGTGTGTTAGAGAGTGAGTCAGTGAGTGTGTAAGTGTTAGAGAGTGTGTCTGTGTGTGTGTGTAAGAGAGAGAGAGATAGAGAGAGAGAGAGAGAAAGAGAGAGAGAGAGAGAGAGAGAGAAATGAAAGAAGCAATAGTGAAATGTTGTGTTTAATGCTCTGCTTACTCTTTGATCTTCAGGTTTAAGTTAGGCTAAGTGTGCATTTGAGAGAACTGTGTGTGCGTACCGTGTGTGTGCGTGTGTTTGCATGTACTCCCCCATGGGAGTGTATGTTCTGTGTTCAGGCTGCATTAGCCTTGGCCATGCCTGTGTAATTTGATTCATGGCCATTGATATGAGCGTGTCCAAGTCAGCCCGAGTGTTCAAGTGTGAAGCGAAGAGGGATTTTTTTCCACCCCGTCACATGCAAGTGCGCGCGCACACACACACACACACACACACACACACACACACCAGACACACTAACTGTGTGCCTTGAATTTCTCACGCATGCACATTCCTATCCTAACCTACACATACATAGAGTTATAGTTAAAAACATACATACACAGTTCCACACAGACACACACACACACAGACAGAGAGAGAACATATGAAAATGCCGGCATGCATATTTGTAAATGTCATATATCTGCGATCCACCAATCAGCAATGATGACAGCAAAGCAGACTACTACTAAGGGTGAGGGCTGAGCTAGAGGTGATGACTGGGTGAGCGGAAGTGTATTGGCATGTTTTTGTAATGTGTGTGTGTGTGTGTGTGAGGTGTGCGGTTCCCTAGAGTCCATAAATGGACATAGCCAGGAACCACGGGAGCAGGAAGAAGCAGTCTGCTGTGCTCTGTGGACTATGGGAGTTGTCAGGTGAATGGCATGAGAAGAGCAAGAAGAGAGAGGGAGAGAGGGATGGTGATGGGAGGGAGGGAAGGAGAGAGGGAGGGAGGGATGGCCTCTGGCTAGAAGGCAATGGCTGCAGTAGCCAAAAAGAAGGCAGCAGCAGAAGCAGCGGCGGCCCAGGCTGCAGTTGGCTGCGGTTAGAGCCCGACTCCTTCTTCCTCTGGAGCCATGCCTCTCAAGTGCTGCCAAGCGTGCCGCCCGCCCTGCGGCCATCGGGAGAGTCAGGGGGGAGAGAGAGAACAGAGAGGTGAGGGGAGAGATAAAGAGATGGACAGATGAAGAGTCACATAGAAGAGAAGGGTAGCCCCGCAAGAATGACAGGAAAACCAAGTTAGTTACAGTAAGTTACCAGAAGTTAAATAGAAGTGTGTGCATTTGTATGTGTGTGTGTGTGTGTGTGGTATGTGATAGAAAGAGAAACCGGAGAGGAGGCCAACAGACTGAAAAGAAGGAAAAAAGTCAGATGTCAGGAGTGTGGGAGGAAGTATAAAAGAGAGTCTCCATGACCTTGCCTTCCTCCTTCTCTCCCTTCTTCCCTCCTTCCATCCGTCTGTCCTTCTGCTTCCTTTCATTCTGATTCTTTGTGATTTGGGCTTGCCTTTGCCTTTTGGGATATACATGGCCCTGAGTACTGAGCTGAAGAAGAGAGAGAGAGAGAGAGAGAGAGAGAGAGAGAGAGAGAGAAAGAGAGAGAGAGAGAATGTGCATGTGAGACTGTATGTGTATGTTCCTGTGTGTATGTGTGTTACATGAGAATGATGTATAGACTCGCTTGAGGGATGCTTATTTACACACGGAATCTCTACACAAATGGGTGTTGTTTTCTGGTGTGAATAAATAAGCCCTCTTTTCTTCTCTGTGTTTGTTGTTTGCCGCTTTTCCTATCAGGTTGTGTTTTCGGCAAACATGTTGCTCACACAGATAGCAGTATGCGTGCTGTGAAACAATGTGTGAAATGTCCTTTGTGTTTCTGTGTTGTGTGTATGTGTGTTTGTGTGTTCTTGTGTGTGTACTGTGTGTGTGTGTGTGTGTGTGTGTGTGAGAGAGAGAGAGAGAGAGAGAGAGAGAGTGTACATGGTTCGTTGTTTGCTACCTTGTGTTACTAATGTCCACAGTTTCCATGGCGTGCGAAAAGGCACTTTTGTTTTCTGCTGGCTTTCAGTGTGACTGCTACATTCAGGGACCAGCAGTTACTTTTTGTGTGTGTGTGGTGTGTGCGTCTATGTTTGTGTTTCATACGTCTATGTGTTTGTGTGTGTTTGTGTGTGTGTGCGTGCGAGTGTTTTTGAGCTGTCAAAGTGATTTAGCCTGCCAGGCTGGAAATCGTGTAGGGGGAGACACTTTCAGTTTGAGGCGTTGCAGCTTTAAGAATTCCCCCTCTGCTGCTGGACTAATGGCCTCTGTCACCAGTGGAACGCACGGCCCTGTCCAGTGGCAAGGGCTTACCCATGGATGAGCTTAGACACATGCGCACCACACCTTCCCCGCTACTCACCAGCTCAGGAACAACTGGAGGGCCGTGGGAGCTGTTCAAGGCTTTTCAGGATGTCTCAAGGTGCAAGGAGCACACACAGAGCAACACACACACACACCACACAATACCAGAAAATAGTCAAGGTTACTTACGTCTCCCTACACTCACCTGTCACTTCTTTTTTTTTCTTCCTTTCTTTTTCTTCTACTTATTTTTCCCCTTTTTTTGACTATTAAGAGCAACACACTTTGAGTGAGTGGAGATAAGTTGGGCAGGCAGGTCAGGACAGAAGGCATCTGACTGTGTTTCCACCTTTATAGACAAACACCCGGGGCAAGAGGCACTTGATCGGGTCACTTGGCCCCATACGTCTCCAAAGTCTTTTGGAGGGTGCCACACTGTTAGCATAATAAACCTGTCGAGTCGAGCCCTGGCTTTTGTCTCTGTGTCTGCAGGGACATAAGAAGGGCAGCAGAGAGAGAGAGAGAGAGAGAGAGAGAGAGAGAGAGAGACAGAGATACTGTGAGAGAGAGTGCAAAAGAGAGTCACCCCATCGATCTCGGCAAGAAAATGGACCCCAGTGTAATTTTCTTTGAATGGATCGCGATTGATCGGGAAAAGGCAGGTGCTGTATCTGCCTGCCTGAAGGATTCCCTGGCTTTAACACACACACACACACACACACACACGCAGGTAGATTGATCCAGTTAGTCAGTCTGTAGGGGTGGCAGAAGGTGGGTGGTCGCTGTGGTGTAGCAGAATCCTCCGTCACTTTCCAGTTCCAACTTCACTGGGCCCCACCTTCAGCATGTGACTAGCACTTGACTTTAGAGACATACAGTTGTTCAAGATGAAGACAAAACTACTACTACAAAGAAAATCTGTCCTTAATCACACTGTTGCCGTCTTGGCTTTATCGGGCACAGATTACAGGAAGTGGACGTTAATTTCAAGCTCTTATCAGCTTCTGCATAGGGCAGACATGCACGGTGTAGTGCTTTGAATTTCAACATTAAAACATCTAAACACACACACACACACACACAAACATTTGTACTTTATCATATTCTAAGTTGATTTCTATACACAGTCCTACCCGCTAGCAATTCAAATAGTGCTTTTTTATACATAGATCAGGGTTCCCACACCTTGGTTAACATCAAATTCAAGGACTTTCCAGGACCAATTTTGTTGAAATTCAAGGACCACACATGGCAGCATTACCTACTGCTACCGCTGAATTACCCTGGCTTCCACAACTATAATGAGTCTGTTAAAAATCTTGGCATCATCATTGACAGTGATCTAAACTTCAGCAGTCACATGAAGGCTATCACCAAATCAGCCTTTTATCACTTGAGAAACATCACCAAACTGAGAGGTCTAATGTCAAAAAATGACTTAGAAAAACTTATCCATACCTTTATTTCCAGTAGGGTTGATTACTGTAATGGTCTGTTCACAGGCATTCCTAAAAAGACCATTAAACATCTTCAACTGATCCAAAATGCAGCTGCCAGGGTTTTAACAAGTACAAAAAAAACCAGCCACATTACCCCAATTTTAAAGTCATTGCACTGGCTTCCTGTAAGTTATAGAATTGATTTCAAAGCATTACTACTTGTGTTTAAATCACTAAATGGGATAGGACCTAGTTACTTGTCTGACATGTTTCAAAAATACATACCACCTAGGTCTCTCAGGACACAAGAAAAAAATTTGCTTGTAAAACCTATGGTCAAAACAAAGTGTGGCGAAGCAGCTTTCAGCTACTATGCATCTCAGATTTGGAACCAACTTCCTGAAAAAATGCCCCTACTGTTACCAGCTTCAAAACCAAACTTAAGATCAAACTTTTCTCTGATGCTTTCTCTTAATGATTAATTTATTTTGTGAATTTTGGGGAAATCCTTATTCTAAAATTATTTAAATTTTCTGTCCTTTATCAACTTATTATTCTTTTAACTTTTTAGTCTTTCCTTTAATCTTATTTGTTTGTTTTCTTACTTTATTTTATCCACTATGTTTTTATTTTTTGTCTTTGTAAAGCACATTGAACTGCCTTCTTTGTGTATGAAATGCGCTATATAAATAAACTTGCCTTGCCTATAAGCTCACAGAAGCTTAGTCTGGCCAAGCTACCATACTACCCGCCTTCTGAGAGGCGGGCTTAACCTGCATCTATCAGATACCTCACTGGTGCCGGGGGGGGGGGGGGGGGCTCATTTCTCATTGGTTCACACTTTTTTTGGGAACAGAAATGCTCTATAATGGCAGCATGGCCAGACTGACGTTGCTTGCGAAATTGAATGAAGTGTCACAGGAAGTATGGGCGGGCCCAGGCTACCGCTGAATATGTTATCAATTAACAATTATAATAGTATTTATAGCTTACATTGATACCCACAATACATGCTTTGTCATGCTTTTAGTTCTATATCATTTCATCATTTCACATAATTTCAAATATTTGCATGGTGGAGTCTGTGATCTGCCCCTCCCCAGAAAAGTTTGAGGTAAGTAGATGTCCTTTCCTGCATTCAAGTGCATTTAAAAAGGTTACAGCTTACTTAAAAGAGGTAGGCTAAACTAGCAAGATGGCTTCAGAGCACCCAAGTAGTCAAACAAAGATATTTGATAAACTGGCAGTAAATAAGCTTGTGTAGAAGGTAGTGCATTCATCCATGCATTGACAAACAGATCTTGTGGGAGTAAATTGAATTGAATTGAATCTTGTGGGAGTGGCGTCGGGTATATCGTAGCCAAGTATCATACACATTGGTTTGAGCCCATTACTTCACACATTCCTCAGCTCAGGTTACTGAACACAAGCTATATTATTTTGTTCTTTTAGATTGTGCTATATGCTATATTTATGAAATTGGGGGATTACCCCCAAAAATTTGGAAAAAAGTAGATGGCTCCTGCATTCTTATAGATAGTTCACATTTATCTGAAGAAGACGGTCTTCAATATTGAGCATGCATTATGTCACTCAGTTTAGTCAAACTTTTATCTTGATCTCTTAATGGACATTTAGGCTGTGGTAGAAAGTAAGCTACACCACACAACTGGTGGTGGCAAAATAATGACACATGTAAAATGGATGCAAAACTGCCAAAGCACCAAAAATATTCAAGGACTTTCAAGGACAGTGTCTTTTTATGCCCATTTTCAAAAACTTTCCAGGGCCTTGAACTTATTTTTTCAAAATCACAAACTTTCAAGGATTTCAAGGACCCGTGGGAACCCTGATAGATAGACATACTAGAATTAAAGATGATAGAACACACACACACACACACACACACACACACACACACACTGAAGCCACTGCATGAATGGACACATGCGCAGACTCTCACACTGAAGTAAGAGCACAAATGTCATACACAAATACTCACCGGCATACACAAATACTCACCCAACCTTACACACACACACACACACACACACACACACACACACACACTAAAGCCACTGAATGGTAGACACACGCACACACATGCACACTCTCACACACTGTGAACACAAGAACACAAATGGCATACACAAATAACCTAACCTTAAACACACACACACACACACACACACACGCACACACACTTCACAGAAGTGAAGACCGAGCGCTAACACTACAAACCGCAAAGCTGCAGCCTAGACTTGGAGTCAAGACCGCTTTAACCGAGACCAAGAGAAGACCAAGACCAGAGGGTATCAAGACCAAGACCAAAACAAGACCAAGACTGAGACAGATCGAGTCAAGACCAAGACAATGTCGAGACGAGACCAAGACTGAGACCGAACAAACAAATAAACAAACAAACAAACAAACAAAACAAACAAACAAACGGCTAGTGTTGATGTTACTTGCATCAATTGAATAAGAGCAGCATGCTGAGGTCAGAGGTTCAGTCTCAGTTAACATTCAATGTTTGGTGAATGCATATTTTATGATTGAAGAATTTGTGGACATGACTGTGTCGTGACCATAGACTGTAAACTGAGAAACTGTCTGACTGTTTGCCTGAATATCTGAATCACAACAACATAAACGTATGCCACTGATTGGTTCTTTTTAAAAATGCTGCATTTGAAAGGTATGAAATGCGAAATAACATTAATAATAATAATAACGTTGCATTATCAAACGCTATGTTTAGTGTGGATATTGTTGGCTGCAAATTTCCGACCGAGACCAAGACAAGAGTGATGCGAGACAGACACAAGACCATGACCTATTGTGTCAAGACCAAGACCAAGTAAAAATGGTCTTGAGACACACAAGTCTACTGCAGCCTAGCACTGCTTGCTGCAGAGCCATAGAGAGATGTGAGCATGACCTTGGTGTAGTTGCATTAGCCTGGCGACCCCGCAAGAAGGATACCTGGGGAGGAGACTAGAGAGTGTGGAGGCAGACAGACAGGGGGGTGGGGAGGGTGTTTGGGCCAGGGGTGGAGAGAGAACGAGGGGAGAAAAAGAATGGTAGATAGAGAGGGGATGCAGGGAATGAAAAGAGAGAGAGGGAGAGAGAGAGAGAGGTATAGTTGAAGAAGCCAGCATTTAAAACCTTTCTTATTTTCACCCCTTTCCTTATATAAATTATAGAAAGAAAATACGAAAGATGAAGTACAATAAAGAGAAAGAGAGAGAGGGAGAGAGAGAGAGGGGGAGGAGAAGGAGAAGTGTTGAAGTCAGTTAAAGTTTTATGGAGGCAAGGCCAGAAGCTATGGAGGGAAGATGGGTCCGGCAGGGATACCTACAAGTGCTTCCTCCTTCTCTTTCTCCCCATTTTTCCCTTCTTTTATTCCCCTTTTTCTCTTCACTTCTGGTAGACGAGCACACGAGTGGACATCGACTGACCCCAGGGGGGCTCACCAGAGCTGCACTTTGTCTTAGATAAAACACTAAAGAACGAGAGGAAAAAAATAAATATATAAATGAATAAATAAATAACTGACTATCTTCAGGAATGGAATCGGCTCCCAATAGAAAAGGGAGGGAATGAAAAAAGGAAGAGACAGAGAAATGAACAAAAGAAAAAAAAAGAATGGAAGAACAGCAGGGGAATTGATGTACCATTAAGAGGGCTTATTACTTTTTTATCAGTGTGTGTGTGTGTGTGTGTGGCTTTGTGGGTGCGGGCTAGGAAGGGGTATAGTTTGAGAGGTGCACTAGAGAGGGTGAGGGTAGACAGGGCTGAGACGTGGCTGAGGTGTGGCTGAGAGACACAACAGCCAGGGTTTTGAGAGATAGCAACCCCCATGCCACTACACCCAGATTCGGAAAAGACAGACGACACATGGGAGTGAAGGAGGAAAAAAGAGAGAGATAGTGTGAATAAGACAATGAGAGAGAGGGAGAAGTGGAGTGAGGGAATTAGGGAGGGTGGAGGTGGAGGTGTAGTGGAGGCCTACTGAGGGTAGTGCAGCTCTGGTAGAGATACTGTAGCAACTCCTCTGGCCTCCTGTCTCCACGTGGGGCTTCTGAGAAGCTGACGGGACTCTGGGAGCAGTGAGGAGATGGGGAGAGAGAGATGGGGAGAGAGAGAGAGGTTTCATTCTTTCATCTCTTTACTTTTCTTTTGTTCTCTTAGTTCTTTTTGGAACAAGACAAAAATTAATGGACAGTCACTCATTACAGTAAATGAAATGACACATTTCTTCCTATTAAGAGAGATGAGGAAAGAGGCTATTTGACTGTTTGCTGTAAAATCTATACATAATTATGCAACCATGTAAGTATTTGTGTGTTGGTGGGTGGGTGGGTCTTTTGACAGATTAAGGGGCCGTTTACACGGAACGCGCTTTTCACCTCCAAAAAGCCTACTGTATCGCAACCATTCCAAAAACTCGCTGTTTGCAAAGCGTGCGTAAACGTTGCTACGTAAGACCCATTGTTAATAAAAACGTGACCTCAAAAGTTCAATAATTTTCAACTCTGAGCACCTCGCGATTTTAGAAGCCTCGCGTTTTTTTGAAGGAGACGCAAGCAACAAAAAAAGCCAAATGCGCTGCAGCAGTGGAACTTTGCCTGCTGTAAGTTCGGCTATACATGCAGTCACATCAGGTCTAGTCCGACATGCCAGGGAATATATCCAGTTCCCAGTGATCCCTGCTGACCAACAGCGCGTAAAACAGGTCTTCTTGGCTAAGTATGGGTTCCCTGGTGTACTGGGTGCCATAGATTGCACACATGTGCAGCTACGTTCTCCATTAGAGAATGCTCTGATTTATATAAATCGCAAGGGAACCCATTCCATCAATGTCCAATTAGTTTGCGATGGTACTTGTAAAATTACACACGTCTTGGCAAACTATCCTGGCTCCAGTCTTTGAGGGGGATCCCCCCCTTAATGGGTGGCTGTTGGGGGACAATGGCTATCCACTAAAGGCATGGCGTATGACTCCTTACATCATGCCAACAGCACACACTGTCATAGAGAGAACGTTTGGCTTGCTGAAAATGTGCTTCAGATGTTTGGAGAGGTCGGGTGGCACGTTGCAATACAGTCCTCAAAAGTTTGCAGCATTCTTTGTGGCAAGTTGTGTGTTGCATAATATTGCCATAAACCCTGGGTGTGTTGACGACTTAAATGAGGAGACATTAGAGGACTTTAGGAGACGGGATGCGGAACTGCATGTGCCGATGCCAATGAACCGAAATGCACCTGCTGCTGGGCGTGAGAGACGAGCTCAATTGAGATCAGAAGAGCTGCAAAATGTGTCATATGGTAAGCAAATTATTAATAAGTGAACAGACACAAATAATTTGCGATTTTTATTTTACGATCTGTTTTCTAATAACAAAAATTTAAAGCACAGATCTAAAGAAAATGCAAAAGACAATGCATAATTAATTTTTCCCTCCTCGGGTTCGTGGGTGGGTAGTTACACGGTGGACACCACAACGGTCGCGGAGCACTACGCTTCTGGTGGTGGCGGGGGACTTACGACGGCTCACTTGTGATGGCTCACTTGGGACTGATGACGGTACACTTGTCATAGCTGAAACAAGGCGCTCCACTGCTCCAGTTAGCCTTTCAATGCCATCTGCAATTCTACCCAGAGGCCTTAGCAGAATCCCCATCCTGGCCAAACGGGTGCTTGCCCGCCGCACACCATGGCGGATCCCCGATAGCTCCCGCTTCAGCATGTCAAACCCGGCCTGCTGGAGCTGCAAGGGGTGATCATCAGATGGCTGTCGGCCTCCATGGCGGCGACCTGGTCTGGTCTGGGGTTGGCCTGTGGGTCTAAGGGATTCTCCCTCCACTACTGCTGAACCTTGCTTGTTCCAAGGCCAGGATCTTCAGTTGGCGCTGAATGAACAGATGATAAATCATTTATTTGCGTATATATTTTCAGTTTGCTTGTTGTGATATGTCTAAAAAAATTTAATAAATTTACAAGATAAAAATAAAATCTGTTTCCCTCTTCTCCTCACGTCGTTGTACCTTTTACGGCATTGTTGGACTGTCCTTCTATTATAAGAAAACGAGGAAACAATCACTGAAATTTGTTCCCATGCCTGCTTTACTAACTGGGGTTTGGGAGGATTCCATCCATCACCGAAGATCAATAGCTCCCGTGCCTTCACCTCACGCACGAGCAAATCGGTTTCTTCCATGGAAAATCTTTCCTGATGTCCAGGTAAATCTGCCATCATAATATACAGCATGCCATGGAACATGAACCTGGTATTTAAAGGGAGTGAGAGTGTGAACTCTAATATTTTTGTTGACACATAATAAATATTAGTGAATGTTATGGACATTCTAAAGTGAAGGACCACAAACAACCATCTGAGAGATAATGCCTTTTTTTCTCTTTTTTTTCTCGTTTGTTAAAGCTGTCCCTTTCTGGTGATCATTTTACCATCCTGTTTTCAGGGATGTCTGATAATGCACCCAGCTGTAATAACACAGATCGTAAAATGGGACATAATCTCTGCGATAAACCACCGTCTCCGCACTCTGTGTCGCGTTCTGGGTCTGTAATCACCTGCAATAAAGGACTTAAGTGTTCCGGGGTGTTCTAAAGCCTCTTAAAATAAAGTAAGCTCTCACAACTCCCCCCCCCCCTTCCACCCACCGTCTTCGATATTGTCATCCATCCAACACCCACTTTCATTCCTCACTCTACTTTACACAGTCAAAATGGGCCACATAGGCAGTGTATTATGACTACCTGGACTGGTGTTTAGATTTTCATCTAAAAGCTGACCGTTTGATGTGGATCTACATGGAGATAAATAGTGTTGGGTTGTTATGAAGCTGAAAGCCCCAACTGTGCCTTTGATCCTAGCATTGGTTATCCGACAGAGTGTTAGCGTTAACACTTGCACTTGTGAAGAAGCTCAACCGCTAACTCACACCAAGATGGGTCTTATTGTTGTCTGCGTTTGTTTGTCTTCTTGTCTTTCGAAAAGATCTTTGTCTTGGTGCTAGAACACTTGTTTATTTTTTTCCATTTAGCTACATATATCAGCAAAACAATCTCCGGTACAACACTAGTGTGGTAATGCACATTGTGGAGATGTTTTGAAAATCAATGCTTTTAGGACTGTAATTCAGGAAAAAGAAAAAAAAACTACTAGCACGACGACGTCTGTCCCAGGTGATTGAAGGCGATTCAACAGTCTGAATTAGCATAAACCTCACAGCCATTTCTATCAGTCCCATGGGCTTTTGTTTGTGTTCCAAGGGCAGCAATTCACAAGCACCTGGATTGAAGCGTGTTCTTTCAAATACATAATTTTTCACTAAAAATAAGACCACCAACCCCTTTCACCTAAAGATATTTTAACAGTTTCATTTATCTATTTATTTATATTCAATCTTGGCACTCCTGTTTGACAGTAGCAGTACCTGGGAGTGGTTCAAATGTGAAGTCTCCTGAGACAGGAAGAAGTGAGTCAAGAATGTTTGTTCATCAGTACGCTGGCAGATAAATTGACTACTGGTTCTTCTTGTTTTGTTTCGTCTAAATAGCAATTGTCAGGGGCTGGTAAATGACACTTCTGTCAAATCCTTCTAGAATTATAGCTTTCATGTGAATATGGTTATTTACGCATCCCCAATGAAAGCACACGCCTCAAAAGCTATAAGTATGAACCAATAAGAACAGCCAGTAGAGTGCTCATTGCTAAGCACACTTCTCAAACTGTCAGTCTGTTGTCATATAAAATCGCCTCCAACTAGAACTGCTACTAAAATGAAACTGTAATTGGCCAGAAACTGGCTTCAAATGCAAATTTGTATAGCTCAATATATATAATGAATTTCTCAGACAATAATCACAACATTTAAAGGTATAATGGTCTAATAGATATTTTATCTTTTGCACACTCCATCCCTGTGTTTGGCCATTTCCAGCTGTTACAGTGGTTCAGCTTCAAGTTTTGCCATGTCTCCTCTCACACTAGTTGGCTTGGAAGAATACTGACGACTTTTACAGCTGGAAGCATTTAGGTTTTGGATATCAGCCTTTTGTTTGTGTAGGTGTATGTGTGCGCATGTGTTTAGAAGCAACCTGTTCGATACGATTACCAAAGTTTTGTCAGGCTTGCCTCTTCAAGGCATGATTGAGATGCAGGCTTTACATAGACAATTAATTTATTAACAGACAAAGAAACAAACTTACATTGGTGAAGAGAATCAAAAACTTGAACTGAGCAAAAGGACCACACGACAACAGACATGCAATATGAGACAATGATCCAACAACGACTGAACAGGGACAGGGGTTTAAATACACTGGGGAATTAAGGAACAAGACACACCTGAGACAAGGCGGGGCTACAGATGATACAATTATCACGAGACAAGACAGACAATTTTCAATATGGGGAGAATGTTCATTCTCAGAATCCTTCCGGGTGGAACTGCAACAAGAAGGAGCTCCCGAGCAAGTGATTAATGAATGGGTGGCAATGGAGCTGCACCTTGGAGCTGCACATTTCTTTTTATATAATTTTTTCTCCTAACATTGCATTAATGCATGCGATGCAGGATAACTTGACTTGACAATTAGTTGACCAATACAATTTTTAATATGTGTTGTTATTCCTAAAAATCCTTTTAAAGCTTACATGTCACGTGACACAAAAGCGAACCAGTTTACAGCAATCGCTACTTTCTGCCTCTGTGACAGTTGGCAGCTGGTGCCAGGTTCAGCTCATGACGGTCGTAATCAGTCGTGATTTCTCGCTGACCAACCAGCATCCATGAGCTAAATGCTAGCATGTTACACGGAAAGCGGCCCATTCTATGACATGCAGAAAGTGCATGAGTGACTTTTTATTTCATTTCTAGTGGAAAATCTGTACTCAGGTAGCTACTACCACAACGTATATTAAGAAATTAAGTTGTCAACTGTGACAACAATGAGTTTTAGCCGCTTAGCTCCATAGACACATTTTTCACTTGCTCGACAGCAAAACTAGCGGAATTTCATCAGATTGCAGGAAAAATCCGGTACAATGGAGTTAATAGAGAGTGGACCGGCTCCCCGTAGACGGGCTCTGACAGAGTGCAGGTGAGGGGTGGAACTTGGGAACTGATTGAGGAAACAGGAGGGAAGACAGAATCACATGACCACATGAGGAAGTAAACAATGGCACATGGCACAGGGGAACAAGACAGGGAGAATACAGGAGCACATGACAAAGAAATCCAGAAACTAACATAGGAAGGAAACTTAAGACCACATGGCAAAACCAAAGAGTAAACAACTGAACTAAGACTGAACTAAAACACAACTTAAAACTTAAGA
>JAGFZM010002195.1:482-11414 GCA_017657215.1 Limnothrissa miodon
GTGTGTGTGTGTGTGTGTGTGTGTGTGTGTGTGTGTGTGTGTGTGTGTGTGTGTGTCTAATCAGGCTTCATGCGGGCCTGGCATGAACATACGACAGGACACACCTCAGACATGGAGCATAGCCCACACAACTTATTAATGCATGAGAGCATGTGGGAAACAAAGTGTGTGTGCGTGTGTGTGTGCATGTGTGTGTGTGCATGTGTGAGAGAGATAAAGAAACAGAAGAAATATGCTAGCCCTCCAGAGACTGTAGCACCGCAGCACAGAGCAGCACTAACACACAGCCAGATATTGAGTCCTCAGCAGGCATGTGGTACAACGTCGATATACTATAATATCATATCATATAATATAATATATTATAATTACATTTACATTTACATTTATATTTATGCATTTAGCAGACGCTTTTATCCAAAGCGACTTACAAAACGAGGATAACAATCAAGCTACATAGCAGAAACCTTAAGGAGCATAGTGCTAGGGGATAGTGCTTCAGTGCTAATATACTATACAGCAAAACAGCAGCCACTCTCAACAGGCCCTTCCTTAGTTAGCCTTAGCTAACAGTACTAATTCAGCCTACTTTGTATGAAGTGCTTCTGAGGCGTTGTTCTAAGTAGCCACAAAGAACAGGAATACACAAAGACGAGGCCTCGTGTTTATGTTTAAATCCACCATTGTGCCTGATGGAGTGACTATGAGTGGGTATGTATGTATCAGGGGTGTAACGCTGCACTAAAATGCCATATCGGTTTGGTTCACTTTCTTGAGGTGCTCGGTTCGGTTAATTTTCGGTACAAAAAAGGCAGGAAAAATGCTTGCTATTGTAAAAAAAAAATAGCCTATACAAACAATAGAATTTGTATAAATAAATAAAGCAACCTATTAGGGTGATATTTCAAATAAATTACACTTTTTACAACTATTGTAACAATTCAAAAATCTTATAATACAAATTATAAACAAACAAGTAACAAATGTAAACTTTGAACACGTAGCAGCAACAGCCTGAATATGACAAAACTATTCGAGCTAAATGTTTCTGGATAGAAAGATTCATTTATCCACATTTTGCACAGAAAGCACAGATCAGGATGCAGTGACAATATCTCCCGCAGTGGAGAAGACCCTCTTACTAGCAGCAGAGGTAGCAGGAATACAGAGGTAACGCTTTTTTCAGACGTGTTTCCTGCAGCGTACCCGATCTCCGTGGAACAATGTCGACAAAAAACTTTGGATTGATCCACTTGCCGTTGTCCATGGGTAACTTTAACGGGGAAGCCAAAGTGTTTTCAGACAGGAGAACGTAATGAGCTGGGAGCTTCTCGCTTCATTGCATTTGCCATAAGTGTCCGACACTCAGAGGCGTCCATGCGGAAACTCGCCGAAGACTTTAGTTCCACATGGAGAGCTTAGATTGCGCTAGTTATAGATTTAATGAAAAAAAAAAAGCATAAAATATAACTGAAACGGTACGCAAGTGGACCGAACCAAACATGCCGAACTGAAACTTTTCAATACATCCATGTGAACCGTTACACCCCTGGTATGTATGTATGTATGTACGTACATGTATGTATGTATGTGTGTGTGTATATACGTAGAGTGTGTGTGTGTATGTGTGTCTGTGCACATGTGTGTGTGGTCTTACCACGGGCAAACACGGTGGTCCTTGGTGTGACGTCCAGCTCCATAGGAGGTCTGAAAGGGTAGTCCGCCCTTGACGACACGCAGCACAGCCATAGCACAAGCAGCAGCAAAGCATTGTGGGTCGCCATCCTCAGTATCCACATTTGTGAGGAGAGATGGCCTTTAAAGGCCCCTCTGCAGCCAATCACACTCTCACACACACACACACACACACACTCAAGTATACAAGTCCACACTGGTTAGGATTCTAGTCTTCTGTCTTCAGTATGCTGGTTTAGCTACCTCATGCCTCCAGCGCAGATATGATCTGGAAAAAGAAAACACACACACACACAGAGACAATTAGTGGCTTCCCTCTGTAATCAGCATGAAAAAAAGCACACATCTTTTAAACAACGCAAAAGGACCCTAGTGAGAGAACCGCTGGAGAGAACTGTAGAATCTCCCCTCTCCTCTCCTCATCTCTCCTCTCCTTATCTCTCCTCCCCTCTTCTCTCCTCTCCTGCCCTCTCACCTCCTCTCCTCATCTCTCCTCCCCTCTCCCCATCTCTCCTCTCCATATCTCTCCTCCCCTCTCCTTTCCGCTCCTCTCACCTCATCTCTCCTCTCCTCTCCGAAGTCACAGGAGAAACATCTAATGGCTGCTGCTGAGATCAGGACCTCTCCTGTGCCTGACACACACACACACACGCACATGGACACGGACACACACACACACACACACACACACACACACACCCTCTTTCTTTCTCAGTTCTTTGTTGAATCTGCCACAGAGAGAGAAAGAGGGAGAGATTCAGGATGAAAGTGTCTTGGAAGCTAATCCTCTTCTCCATCCACCCAGACTGTGGTGAGACTATTATGAGGAGAGGAAAGGACGAGAGAAAAGATGGGGAGAGGAGAGGAGAAGAGAAGAGAAGAGGAGGAGGAGGAGGAGGAGTAGAGCGGGGAAGGAGGAGGAGAGGAGAGGAGGAGGAGGAGGAGGAGGAGGAGGAGGAGAGGAAAGAAGAGGAGAGGAGCGGGGAAGGAGGAGGAGGAGGAGAGGAGAGGAGGAGGAGAGTAGTTCCAGAGATTCCTCTTCTAGTACTCCCACACATGCTGTAAGGGGCCTTAAAAGTACACACTGACTTGATAACCAATGAAGAGAAAAAGAAAGTGCATTAACACACACACACACGCACACACGCATTAAAAACACCTTGTTTGTATCCATCCACCTGCATTAAAAACACCTCCCTGGGGATGAACGAAGTTTATATCTGTTCAATATATTGATCTGGATTCAAAGTGTTCTTTTTCTTTAATGTAAGCTCACGAATGTAAATCAACTATTCCAGTGCAAACAATCTAAATGTTGCAGATACTGAGGCTATTAAAGACAGGTCTTGAATCCATTCCAGCATTCTCGCTCTTACAGCATCTTGGACTTGAATGTAAAAACCCTGGGTCTTAGTTCCAGCTTGATCCACAGTAGGAAGAGAAGCACTCTCAACTGAAGAATGGATCCTCCAGATGTTTTTTTAGTATTTTTTTTGTTACATTAATATTCATAAAATACCTATTATTCAAATCGATTTACACATCAATCACAGAGTGACAACAAGACAAGCAGCCCGTGTGCAATCGTATTCATGCATCTAATTGAATACTGAGGCATTTTGATTGGTGGCCGTGGATTGTGAAGGTCACGGTCAGACGTAGATCTTAGCTTACGTAATCTCTCTTTATTACCCATCAGCATATGACTGATTAATATCATGTGTTATTAAATTCACCTCAGGAAGAAAGACAACCAATGTCTAACTGGAGTTTCCGTTAGCAGGTGGTACTCTACGTGTAAGCTGCATGGTTGCTACAGGTTTATTAAAGGGAATATCCGGAGTGAATCAACCCGTAGCTCTGTTGACTGAGGCTGTCGAATGGTGTCTATAGGTATCAGAATGACAGCAGTAGGTACAACGTAGACCGAATTCCCGAACTGCCCGCTAACGCTAAGCATATTGGGCATATGAAAACGAAACTGACATGCCCTAATCAGTTAGCGCTGGCTGCCGTTTCATTACTCGGTGCATGAAAATCTGTCTTTCTTATACCTATGGATAGCACATAGCAATGTGAAACAACAGAGCTACGTGTTGTTAATTCCTTTAAGTCTAAAAGGTATGAAAAGATCTCAAAAAGATTCTTCACAAAAATACTTAAGTGTCAGCCTGTCACTCCTGAATGCACACAAGTCATACATGCAATTCCCCACGCTTGCTCTTCTCCCGTCAACGTGTGAAACCAAAAACAGAATTTAACACATGGCAAACAAAGCAGCTGCATTCCTCAGAAACAACAAACAACAACAACAACAACAACAACAAGCTTACTCTAACCCTAACCCCAACCCAAGCCTACCTGTTGATCATACACCATCAGTGACCAACCTTTAATGAAAGACAGACATGTTCAACCACACCAGTAACTGCACTGGCCCATACACCCAGATCAATACACTGGCAGACAAGATCAGATAAGGGTCAGTTGTGTGGCAATAATGCAATGGGACGTCTATCCATTAGTAAACACAGAGATATCACACACACACACACACACACACACACACACACACACATACACACACACACCACTTATCACACACACACACCACTTAACACAGTAGTCTCGAAGCCGAGAGGAAATTGCGCTCATAATGAGTCGTCAAGAGTCTCTCGCAGGGAGATACGGCAAAGGTGTTGTCTCACCTGGGGCACGTCATTCATGGTGACTCGTTCATAATGATGACTGCTGAGTCACCTCTCCTCTCCTGTGTGTGTGGACTCTCATTAGACAGCTGGACACAGTAGGGCTGGGAGGTTTCTCTTTCTCTTTCACACACACACACACACACACACACACTCACACATACACACAGTTAAACAGCCTCTGACCAAAGCATCTCACTAACTCACAGGCTTAAGAGACTTCTCTGTACTTTTATTCTTTCATCCTACTAGTTGTGTGTCACTCTTCCCCCCCTCTCTTTCTCTCTTTCCCTCTCTCTCTCTCTTTCTCTCTCTCTCTCACACACACACACACACACACACACTTAAATGCTGAAATGCTTGTCACACAGTACTCACCAACCCACATGCTTAAGAGACTTCTCTGTTCTTCTATTCTTTCGTCCTACAAGTTGTGTCTCACTCTTTCCCTCTTTTTCTCTCTTTCCCTCTGTCTCTCTCTCTCTCTCACACACACACACACACACACACACGCTGAATGCTCAAACGCTCGTCTCTCTGTCGCCCGTCCTCTGTGCATTGGTTCCGGGGCTTGTGTAAACAGTGTCATTTTTTGCCTGCCTGTCTAACGTAAACACACACACTCTCCCTCCTGTCTCACTTAAACAAGCGTGCGCACACACACACACACACACACTGTCCCTCCTGTCTCACTTAAACAAACGCACTCACCAAAGGGAACACAGTTTCTTTTCCCCCTTGAGCCGTCCCCACACACTTTAGTCACACACACACACACACACACACACACCTGCATAAATAAGAGAAGAGCTGCTTTCCATCACACAAACACACACACACTACAAATCAACGGAAAAGTACTGACATACACACCCGGACACTCACTCATTTTACCATCTTTCTCTCAAGACGTCACATCAGAATAAATACTGGCAGTGGCATTGCAGCCACTCGCTGGTGACATGGCAACAGCCTGGATGCCACAGCTGTGCGGACGCACACGGGGATTGTGGTGGAAATCCAGGCGGAGAGCATTGTGGGTAAATCTTCCCCGGTGGCCTCAGGAGATGAGCAGACGAGAGGAGCAGAACTGTCCCTCGCTTTCAACCTCCCACTCTCACTCTCTCTCTCACTCTCTTTTATCAGCCTACCCACTCCTCTCTCTCTCTCCATCCTGGGTCTAGCAGCTACTGTGATCCCTCTGTGCTGGCAGACTAAATCTAAATCCCATTAAGGCTACTGAAAGTCTCTCCTTTACTGGCCTAAATACAGCAATGAGGCAGCTGTGACTAACAGGTTAGGGCTTCGGGTTGAAAGCCGAAGGGTTGCAGGTTCGATCCCTGCGCCGATCCCCAGGGCACTTCAGTCGTCAAGTCAAGTGTGTTTTTATTTTATTGTCATTTCAGCCCTACACAATATGGGTAGCGCCACCTGGATCCTTGGTAGAACACCGGGGTGGGTTGAGACATGCACTACTGCATGTTTTTAAGTCAGTTAAATTAGTCAGAAGTCAAAGCGCTACTGAAAGTCTCTCTCTCTCATTGGTCTAAATACAGCAATGGGGCAGCTTTGACTGACCAGGTAGGGCCTAAGTCAGTTCAATTAGTGAGAAGTTCAGATCCCAGTGTTCAGACTCCTACTCCACTTTTGTTCTGTCCTGCTCTTGGCCTCGGTGAAGCGAGATGTGCGCGCATCGATTTTTACTAAAGTCTCTCCCATGCCCCCTCCCCCAATTGCGTGTCCCAACATAAAGGTCACAACCTCCAGGACGGCCATCACTGTAGGGTGACAGAGATCAATGTCTCTCTTTGAAGCTGCTCCTCAAAACTCACTGCATTTGTTCCTCAAACACACTCATATACCCTCCTCCTCCTCCTCGTTACATAAAACTCATTCCTATCGAATCACTGTCACATACAGAGCCAGCTCTTTGAATCTGCTGTCAGGCTGGGTTGGCTCAAACACAGGTAAAAATAAAACAGATCATTGTGTGTGATGTCAGTCCAGAGGATCAAAGGAAATATCTCTTTCAGAATACCTTTTTTTGTCCCCTCTTCGGGTGACTGATATTGTCTATTACACAGCTGGTTGGTGAGACTTGAACAAAGACACCACAAAATCCCCAAATCCCCAAATCAAATCTTCCACTGCCATCTGTGACAGTCAAAAACTTCCTTCGCAAACAAAACCACCCTCTTAATCTGATTCGTACAGTTTCTCTCAACAGAACTGGATCACGAGCTTAAAGATCCTTAGCATATCATCATACACACTTGCCAGCGCTATGATTAGTTCCACCCATCACCCAACTGATTCTGCAGCAACTCTGAGGGCGAGCAATACAACTAAAGTCCACACTATGCTCTGCAAAAGCTACAAACAAAATGCTGATTAGAGCAAACAAGAACTTATTGAACCATTTGACATTCAGTATCACTCCCATTCATGCCTCCCTCTCTCTCACACACACACACACACACACACACTTCTTTTAAACAGACCATGTAGATAGATAGATAGATAGATAGATGGATAGATAATAGAATGTAAAAGGAACCTTGTGCAGGCTTGCTGAACAGAAGGGGAGTCAGCGCTGTTGCGTGCGGCAGCAGCGAATGACCTGAAGCCTTCACACACTGAAAGACTGTGTGAGTCTCTGAGCGAAAGACACAGAGAATGGATTTCCAGTTGATAGAGACCATAGAAACAAAGAGTATAATCACACTGCCTCATGTGCGGTTTAAAAAAAACTGTTATTCAAAGGTGCAAGTGATCGAGACATCTCTGCGGTCAGAAAAAAACAAAACCCTTTCCTGTATAAATTGCATAAACTCTGCATGGTAGCCTACAATGTTCGGGAGAGTTTGATTCATTTCACGCATAGTGCATTGTGCGCAAGCTATATCACAGCTGCAAGTACACTGTTCAGTGTTGTCTGCGTTTGTTTCAATACACCGAAATGTTCAAATGGTGAATAATGAAATGTAATGTTTATGCTGTCTCCTCTGAATCAAGTTCAACAAGAAGCGTGAGAATTTTGTAATGCAAGGACCAAGGATTTGAGCAAAGTAAAAGCCCAACACAAAATCCACAACGAAGAGCCCCAATCGTCTCTACACCTGTCTCGAGTTGATCGTAGTTCAAAGAACTTTAGTTTAGCAGAAAATTAGGACAACCTTGCTAGCCTTTAATTGAGAACACCAGCACCAAACACGTTCTGGAAATGGAAAAACACAACAAAACATTGAATATCATTGGCGACCATCTCGCAGAACATTTCACAAGGTGAAATTAGGAAATAAGGTGCCATTATCAGACTTTACCTGCAGGCAACGTTACGTCACCTTACTTAGAAATTGATTTTGAGGAACTTTTAAAATAATCCAGTAGCCTACGGTGAAGCCGAATAGATCTACTCTTTTTATGACGCCTTACGAGAAACCAAAACCACATTTCTCCAGATCACAGGGTATTTAAAAACACATAACGTCACATAATGATCAACTTGAGTGTTTTTTGCTGTCTGCGTGAAATATTTACTCCCCTGTGAAAAGTGCAGGAGATCGAAATATTTTTCCAAGAAAGCTACCTTAATAGAAATTTTGCGTTTTATTTCAACATCGACTAAAATGATTTTGGACAAAGTAAAAACATTTACCACTGGCTTGCAGTTGAACACGTTCCTTCCCAAGAAAACAAGTCGAAGTAGGCGCACGAGTCAGCAGCATTCTGTAGTTAAATAATCACGATCCGACCGCAGCTATCCACCCAATGGAAGCTAAGCAAATAATTACCTTACACATGCAAAGCATCAAGTCCACGTCTCCAACAACAGCAACAGTCTCTTGGGACAGCCTCATCTGCCTACCAGTGACAGTAGGCTACGCCAGTGAAGAGGTAAGAATTTTCTGTAGCGGTATCGTAAACACGCCCAACACATGCATACACCACCGAGACGGGGGCAACCTCACCCCATTGGTTGTAACCTATTTATAGCGTCAAATCAACAAAAAATTGATCATGACCCCTCACAGCTTCTTTTAGCTCTGATGATCTTAAATAGTGAACATGTGGCTTATGTGACTCAAAGTTAATCACGACATTTGCACCGAAAACTTGAATGATTGGTGTAACACGCGGCTTGAATTACTCTGAAAGAGTAGCAGTAGCCGACGCCAAAAGTATTGAATACGAGCGTAGTGCATAAATTCTTGGTACTTACGTCAATTACCTCAACTTCATTTCCCCGTCAAATGTACCAAAATCGATCCTTTAACTAAGGTAGATAACTCAGCAGTATGGACAGTAAAGCCCTTTGGTGAAGCATAGCGTTACTGTGACTTTGGTGCCCCCTGGCGTTCCACATACATATTAAAACATCCACAAGTTACTTTCACAGTGGACGAGGCAAATAGAAGACCATTTTAAACAATATACATATTTTATTCTAGAAAATGTCAACACGTTTAAAATAAAAATTTGTGTTAAAGTACCACTAAAGCAGAAAGTAGTAACCAAGTTGCTGAAGCATTTAATACATTATAACGATTTAAACAATAGAATAGAATTGTTTGAAAAGTCACTTAACATTTTAACGTTCATTAGCCTCTTACAAAAAAAAACCTTTTCTGTTGCAAAACAGATTTCTTTTCAACTTGCTTGTATTAAATGCCCCATCAAATCACCCACGTTTACAAAGTTTACAAACAAGGGAGAAAGAGTTTAGTGCACTGTGCAGCAAGTTCCATGTGCATGTTCATGCTCAGCATCTAATTCACAGCATCCAGGAAATACCACAATATAAAAATTGCAACACAGTGACAGTTGGGCAGCAGCACCAACAGTACCAAAAACAAGTGCTGTGGTAGCTTTAACTTGGCTGGTAGGCAGTGAATTGAATTGGCTGTTTGTAGAGATGTAAATGATGGGTCTGAAGGGACCCCCCCCTTCTCGGTCCTTGTCTTGCCGGGCTGACTGTCTGTGGACATGCTAATGAAAAGATGCTAGTGGCTAAATCAAATAAATGACAGTATGCTAGTCAGGCATATTCTAATTATTAATCAATAAAAACATTTCAATCTAAGTTTCATTTATTATTATTATTATTATTGTAAATGTATCAATTGTTCATCTCTGTATAAGGTTATTTACTAACTCTTTTGGCTTCTCTCATCTGTATTTCTCAAAACTGAATAGTGCAATTTGTTGTCAAATAAACTTGGAATTGGAGCAGTGTTGGTGCACAGCTCACGTGACATCTACGCAAACTTGCAGCTTTTCAAAAACACCAAAAAGAGGAAAAAGAAGCAGCAAACAAACGAGTACACACATGCAAATGTAATAGTCCTGTTGCAGAGGCTGCAACTGTTTGCATAAAGAGCTTATATAAACCAATATCACCTCTGTTACTCTCCCCAGAGAGAAGGAAAGGAGAGATATCCCTGAGTTTCCCGTTCTAGCCTACACACTTAAAGAGAGGGAAAAAAAACCCTAGAATTGACAGACAGCAGCACCATCTCCCGCAGTTCGGAAAGCATCTGTCCATCATCTGACTTCCATTTACTAGCATCCAGCCTTTTGATCCACGGCTCTCTCCCCAGACCCCAACCCCCCTCCCCCATTTGCCCTCCTTTGCCCCCATTAGTCATTGGCACTGCTATCTTTGGTCCATCATGCTCTCGAGACTCCAAGTCCGTCTCCTCCTTCTCGACCTCCTAGGCCTGAAAGCCCTTTCTCCTCCTTCTCCACCTTCTCCTCCTCCTGCTGCTGCTGCTCTCCTGCCTCCAGCCTGACCTCCATGGCTAACTCCTGCTCCCCAGCCATCTCCACCTCCATCTCCTCCTCCTGCGCCTCCTCCGCCGGCTGTGGCATTGCTCTAGTAGACGTCTCCTGCATGGCCAGAACCTGGTCCTTCCCTGGCGGACCTAGAGCTTCTTCTGCGTCCAGTCCGTCTTCTCGGGTCGAGTCTTCCTCCATGGCTTGAGCTTCTTCCTCCACCACTACCGGCGCCTCCTCGCTCCTCTCCGGCTGCTCCATCTGTTCGGTTGTGTGCTCCTCCATCTCCTCCATCAGACCTCCGGCAGTTTCCGGGCTGCTCCTCCTTTTCCTCTCCCCCTCTCCGAGTGAGCCCTCCTGTTCCGCTGATAACTCCCCCTCCACTCCTGTTGGGGGCTCCACTGTCATCACCATCATCTCTCCCTCATCCACCTTTGACAGATTCTTCTCCCCGCTTGGCTCCTCTTTCTCAATCTGCTCCTCCATAATGGTGACGTCCTCGATCATGGTCTCATCTCCCGAACCATCGCTTGTCATCTCCTCCTCTGCAGCCTCAGACTCCCCTTTGCTCTCCTTTGCCTCCTTTTGGTTCAAATCATCCTCTGGCTCCCTCGTGGCGGCCTCCTTGGTCCTGAACTGGCTCTGGTCCCTGTCTTCTTGGGCTCTTGTTTGGTCCTGCAACGCCTCCTCGGGTGGCTGCGACGGAGGCCTTCTCTGGTCCTCCTGATCCTCTGTGTGCGACGGAGGCCTTCTC
>JAGFZM010002196.1:10951-44745 GCA_017657215.1 Limnothrissa miodon
TCAAGTCTTAAGACTAACAAAAACATGAACTGCAGACTGCGTAGCCCACACAAATTTCCAGAAAATACCAGTAGTTACACAGTAACATTGATGTGCGGGCTGTAAAATGAAGTTGTACATTTAACACAACTTTTTATTTGCCCACAATTAGGCATGTATCTAAGTTTGGGTGTGTGGGTATGTTTTTATACTAGATAGATACAGTAGATAGATAGATAGATAGATAGATAGATGATAGATAGATAGATAGACTAAAACAGAATCAAGAATCAAGCCCTTCCCAGCAGGGTAAAGTAAAAGTGCATTTGCATCCAGGCTAAAACATAAAGTTTTCCTCTAATTACTCAAATTACTATTATTATTGTAATTATACCCATATATTTCTCTGTCCTTACGTTTTCTTAACTACATCTTATATAGTATTTATTTTGCTGTGATCTTAAGTGTTACCCAGATAGCTTTCATGTAGCTTATGTTATTCTTACTACGTCTTACACAGTACTTCACAAGCTGTCATTTACAGTGTTACCAAATGTACCAACTGCCCTCACTATTTTGTACACTGCGTCTCAATTTGATCCTTTTTTAAATTTTCTTACAATATTTGAAATTCCAAAGAAATTTAGGTGAATATAAGGATAAGAGAAAATGCAGATAACAGACCCTGATGTATATAATACAGTTCTCCCTTTAGCTTAAATTCTCCTCATGCCATTAGCTGTGTCGAAAACCTTTCAGTACTTTTGCTGAAAACTAACTTAAACCAACCCCTGATAAGGGGGAGCAGTGCACGTGTGACGTGGGCTCACCACAACAGTTTTTTTTTTTTTTTTAATGGTATCTCCTCTTACCTCCGGATTAACTGTTCTACTCCTTCAGCAAATCGTTTCGGTGCCTTGGCTACGAATGTTGAGAGTGAGAAGATGTGATGTATCTAGGGTTGCAAAGGGGTGGAAAATTTCCAGTAAATTTCTGGAAACTTTCCGGAAACTTTCCATGGAAACTTTAGCTTGGGAATTTTAGAAATATTCAAAAATGGAAATTTGTGGAAATTATGGGAATTTATGTGAAATTTATGGGAATTAACTGGAAATTTTGGATGATTTTAAGAAACATAGACCATATGACTCATATACCAACAACATATTTTGTCATTTTTGCAAAAAATATACAATTAAATAAAAAATATAGCATTTTTCTGTTAAATATGTAGATTGTAAACTGAACGAATGGAAAGGGCTATCAAAACATTTAAATGATGTATGAAATCAGGTGTGGTTATGTAAAACTGCTTAGCAGGACGCAGAAGAAACAGCACATTTTGTGCTATCTAGCACCATGATAAGCTAACTTCTTTAATACAAAGGTGCTAGCTAGCTTACCTTTAACATATCTGCCTTACCAGTGAGCTAGCAATCTATATTTTGATTGGGCTAGCTAAAATCTAACATTTTAGAACAAATATCATCTAAGTTATATCATTATAACTTGCTTGACTGTTTGTAGTCCTCAAATGTGTAGCCTCACGTGTCTGTATCAGTGACTGTATGTGGCTCATAAAGGTTGCTTTAGCAGTCCATAATTCTAGAAATCAATGAGATGTGATGGGAGGATGCACAATGCGTATAGGAGGTGCAACCTCAATAGCCCTGCATTAAGAAGTGTGTTATGCCCCTGTGACTGAAGAATAGCAAATTATAGGCTACTCAACTTTATGCATATCACATCTCATAGTTTTAGCCAAGACTGCTAAAATATTATTTTCTACCAACTGTCTTTATGTCCCTGACTTTTAGTTGAGATAATTCCCAGTTTTTTCCAATTAATTCCCGTTAATTCCCATAAATTCCCATAAATTCCCGTTAATTCCCATGGAAACTTTCCAACTTTGAAAATTCCCGGAATTTTGCAACCCTAGATGTATCCCTCCGAGCCATACCATCGAGGGATAAACACCGCTTCTGCTTTTGTCTGCCTGGGGCCAGACCATGCCCTGATGTCAGCAGCAGACCCCTCTAACTGCCTGGACTGCTCCGCGCTGCCTCCCACAGCGATGGCTTCTCTGGCAGCTTGTTGATCACAACGGCCGTCCTCCCCCTCCAGGCGTGCCACTCAAGTGGCCTCTGCTCTGGACCTCAAGGAGCTGACTCCCGCTATGGAGTCAGATGAAGATGACAACGTCTTCTCCATCCTGGCTCCCGACAAACCGCCGCCCTTCAACAAACTCTTGGCCAAAGAGGTCACCCACTCCTGCGGGACCCACTCAGCTATCCTGGCTAAGGAGCTAGCTGACCTAGCTACTGTGGCCTGACCACCACAAGCCGCATCCGCCTTCCCCTCCAAGGGGCCTCCGCCCGCTCAGTCACGAGCCCCTTGGGCGCTGACGCGAGCATGGCAGGGCCACAGTTCTCTCAGTTTGCCCGCGCATGCTATGCGGCCGGGCCCCGAGTGAGCGCCGACCGTTCTGCTGGACGGGAAAGGCGCGGAACGTATGCCGCCTTAGTAGCGCCTCTGAATCCATGGGCTCTGCACTTTGCGCAGAATGCGCGTAGCATCACGTCTCCTGACATGCCCCCGTCTCCGCAGCACACCCGCGCAAGCGAGCCTGTCTCTCCCTGTCGCTGCGCAGGCAGTCGCTGCCCAGCCTCATGGTGGCAGTATTGCACTCAAGATTCCCCTTTTGCCACCGCACAGAGGGAGACGAATGCTTCAAGCCTGGGACTCTTGCACGAATTCGAGATGGGTCCTCTCTACCATAAGCAATGCTATCAGCTGCAGTTCGCTTGCCCCCCGCCTCGTTTCAGGGGCTTGCTGCCCTCCCAGGTAGCCCCTGAATACAGAATACAGCCCTTCCGTTCGGCCTCTCTCTGGCATCCCGGTGTTTCACCAAATGCGTGGACGCAGCCGTCGCGGCCCTCCGCAGACAGGGGGTGAGGCTTTTGAACTATCTGGACAACTGGATGCTGCCCCCAGCTCCTATCGTCCCATGTAGACCTGGCCATGCGCCACCTGCATAAGCTGGACTTTCAGGTGAATATGCCCAAATGTGCACTCACTCCCTCTCAGGAGGTGAAGTACTTAGGCTTGGTGCTGAACTCTCGCACAATGAGAGTGACTCTCTCGTGCAAAAGACTGGACGATCTGAATGCATGCCTTGCATTTTTCAGGCTGGGTTCATGGGTCACAGTGAGGCTGTGCTTCAGGCTCGTTGGCTTACTGTGCGCAGCCAGCAACGCCACCTTCGTCCGGTGCAATGCTGCCTGGCGAGGATGAGGATCTCCACCCGGTCGAGCCAAGCTCACCCAGTCAGAGTGTCCTGGGAGATGTGGTGGTCACTAGCCCACTGGAGATGGACAACGACCTTCATGCGCAGCGGAACCTTAGGCGCGGCCACTCATAGGAGGGTAGTGATGACGGACGCGTCCAAGCACGTCTGGGGAGCCGTGTGCTCAGGTTTGCGCAGCCAGAGGAGTGTGGTCGCCCCTCACCAGTCGCCTCCACATCAACAGGTTGGAACTACTGGGAGTGTTCCTAGCTCTGAAACGCTTCCTGCACCTTTTCCAGGGCTCACATGTGTTAATCCACAGGGACAACTCCACGGCCAGGGAGGCCTGAGCCTTGCGTGGAAGATCCATATGTGTTCATCTTAGTGCTTTCCGTAACACTTTATTTGAAGGGGTCTACATAAGGATGACATAACCGTCATAAGAATGACATGACTCATGTCATGTACAGTATTGACGCATTATTGATGTTTATGACAGTTGTCATAATGTGTCATTCGGTTTTTAGAATGTCAAGTTGACATTGTTTGGGTGTCATCATTATGACAACTTGACATTAGCCAAGATTACATTATGTGACAGTGTATTTGTCATGACAACTTGACATTAGCCAAGATAATGTGACCAGTTTAAAATATTGTCATGACAACTTGACATTAGCCAAGAAAATGTGACCAGTTTAAAATACATTAGATAGAAAAGCATTTGGTTTGATGTTGTCATGACAACATAATTACTTCATTATTATATGAATCAGTTGTGTGTTTGGCCTAACTTATTCTCTAGGTTTATGAACTGATTGCCTTGAACAATTATCTGTTATAATGGCATTATCATTGCATCATGACTACTTACATAGACCTCAACCACAGTGGTAAAGTTTTGACTTGTCATTAAACAGTCTCAAAGAACTATGACACACCAAATCACTTTCCTGACAGCGTCATAAATTCTTACCTCTGACCCAAAGTACAGTGAACTATTCGAGATGTTTTCTGAACATGTCATTAAGTGCCATTGTACTAGTATGTGCTATTCTAATCCAGGCAAAGGAAGGTTGTGTCTGTTACACTGGCATTATTACAGTATTGTGTGATATCTCTCCTAGAGAACATTTACAACACCTCAGTGACATCAACACACAAATCTAAGTTACCGAACAGCAGTTTAATCAGAACTAAGCCCAAGTAACATTATCCAAAAGGACAACCAAGAGGACAGGCATTTATACAATAAAATAATACGGCAAAAAATCATATAAAAACATTGTTCTTTGAACTATCGGGGCATTCAAAGTTTATTTCACATAATGAGTGAAAAGAAAAGCAGCAAAAAAAAAAAAAAAACCTGAATGTTTGCTCTGAGACCTTAGAAACTATGTATATTTATGCACTATATAGGCAGAAGCTCCCTTTTTTTTGGCTGAGAGGACTGCACTGATCTTTTCAGTTACAGCCTGACGGCATCTCTTGGCAAAATCTGCAATCTTCTCAGTCAGCTGCTTTCTCCTCTTGCACCATTTTAAGCACATCAGGAAAGACCATCGCCAGTTCCCCATCAATTGCCATTCTTTCAACAATTGCACAACTTTCTCTCGTGGCTAGAGCAAAAAAGTTAGTTTTGGAAAGGCAGAGGGGATAGTGAGCATGCTTGAGTCAACATGACAATGGCCGGGTTTCCCAGATTCGTTAAGAAGCTCTTAACGCTAAGATCTTCTTTGGAGCGCTAATCTGGCCAAAGAAGATCTTGGCGTTAAGAGCTTCTTAACGAATCTGGGAAATCCGGCCATTGTTTGTTACCGTGCTTTCTGTCTCACCTGCAGAAGCTCACCTGCCCGGTGTCATGAACATAGGTGCCGATCTTCTGTCACGGGGCCCCCTGCGGGCTGCGGACTAGCCGCCCATAAGACTTGAGACTAAAGCTGGATTTATACTTCTGCGTTGCGTCGTCACAGACCTTCGCCGACACCAATCAGACCTTCGACGACACTGCGCATACACCTTTCATGCGCATGAAAGAAATCCTGACTATGCGTCAAAGTGTCGCCGACACAGTACGCAGACCGACGCAGACGTAATGGATTGTGATTGGTCCGCTTTACATCAATTCCAGTTCTCCGCCTTTCCAGTGCGTTGTGTGTACAAGACCGGCATTTTTTAACTTACTGTACATAAATGGCCTTATAACTACCCATTCACCTGACAAAGACAGTTGACCATAGAAAGTAATGACCTGATAACTATGCTTATTAACCAGACAAAGCTTCCCATCAACGCATCCGACACAGTTTGGGAAGTTCCAGTCTCCAGAAATCTCCGGCTATCGTTTCCCACTGGTTAGTTGACGGACAGGGCAAAAACTCGGGCTGCAGTGTTGTCCACAACGCTTTGCAAACCTCTGACACAATAGATGACACTGTGAATGAGGCCAGTTTGTAGCTTGCCGCTAGCTACAGCCTGTTGATTTGCACCAGAAGCCAATACTCGTAACGCAACGACCGGAAAACACACGCGCAAAGGACTCTTTCTAAACTCAATAACCCCCTAGCATTGTGGCAGTGAACTGCCACGCGTAGCAATTACGCGGACGCAGAGGTATAAATCGACCACGGAAGTATACATCAAAAACGTCGGCGAAGTTGTCGGCGAAGTTGTCGGCGACGGTGTCTGCGATGACGCGACGCAGAAGTATAAATCCAGCTTAACAGCCTGGCCCCTGAACTGGGGCCAAATGCTGGAACAAGGTCTTTCTACGTCCGTGATAGAGACGAGTGCCAGAGCATCCTCCACCAGGTTGCTCAACACCCTGAGGTGACGTGTTCTTGTCATGGTGCGCCGATTATGGCTGCGACCCTCTGTCCTGCCCCATCGGCTACGTGCTCGTTTTCCTGCAACATATGCTTGACAGACAAATTCGAGATTTAACGTGTCAATCAGAATCTTTGTTCATTATATAATTAAGTTTTATGTCGGTTTATTGTTTGTTTACAGGTCTTACTGAAGGGTAGCCGATATCTCATAGGGCTTATGGTGATGCACTCTCTGCTTACATTCACAGCTTGAAGGTACTTTTCAGAGAGTTTTTACCGGTGGCAGCGATATTTGAATCTTTGAATATCCTACCATTACATTACGTTTTATTGTAATGTTGTGGTCTCGCCAGCCCCGCCCTGTACTTTCATTTCATTTCGTCCAGAGGGTCTGGGACCGCTGCATTGCCAATCGTTCTCTCCAGGACAGCATTCAGCCGGCCCAATCAGCGATAAGTGGGAGTGTTCTAGTGAGCAATGACTCGGTTTTGTGCGCAACGTTGTCTGGCTGCGCAGTGTGCACCATAACAATGGCGGCAGCGAACCTAGTACAGGAAGCTACTTAGTCAGTTGTGGGAACGCTTCGGAACATACAGGAACTGAAGTCTGAACAAGAACAATCTTTATTTAATTTCATCTGTGGAAAAGATGTTGTGGCCCTACAGGGTCGGGAAAAGTTTGATTTTCCAGATTGCTCCGTTAGTTTCCAAGGAAGTGGCTAGGCTAAAGGTAGGGAAGCTATCATCCTTCACAAGCCGTCGCGTTGAATACGTCACGACCAGGCGTTAGCAATTGGGTAAAGGCAGATCCAATCAGTTTAAACTTCAGCAGACACCACATATCTAATGAGAGAACGATTATCAATGCAGCGGTCCCAGACCCTCTGGACGAAATGAAATGAAAGTACAGGATGGGGCTGGCGAGGGCGAGGCTAGTACACTGCATGCTTTTGGCTTATTATTGTAGTAAATGCAACCTTTTGGACATAAATCAATACAGAATTCTGCATTTATGTATGTGTTTCCCTGTCTTAATTGTCTGTATTGTGTGTGAATGTTTTGCATGTGATGTGTATATCGTTCACGAGGTTTGGGTCAGCTGACTGCATTGCTTGTCAGCTGATGTGTTGAAAGCTGACGCAAGTGCCAACTTCCAAAAAGCTGGTAAAAGCGCATAACCAAAGAGAATAGACTGCGGTCAAGCCAGCCGCCACTTGTCAAGTGAACCGGCACGACATTTTGCGTTGTGTGTACTGGCAAAGGAATAGTTTAAGTCCCGCATTAAACACTATGTTTTTCATATGATTAACATATATATTATTTTCATGAAATAAGCCCTAGGTTTAGTGTTTTTTTCTGTGGGTTAACAGGAAAAAAGACACACATTTAAACAGACTACTACTTGCAATGCATTTTCTTTTTTTTAATGCCACATCAGATTGCCCTGATATTTCTTGGAGAGCATCAGTCACCTAGTGTCACTGTGAATTGAAATCAATCTGTGATAACAGGGGATTTCGCTGTAATCTTAATCTGAAAACGGATAAATATGTTTTATATTTAGTGGGTTATTATTTTTAAATGCCACATCAGATTTCTTGGAGAGCATCAGTAAGTCATCTACTGTAACTGTGAATTGAAATCAACCTGTGATAACAGGTTCAAATACTACTTGAAACGTTAGTCAGAAAACATATTTATAATTTTCATGACCTACTAGGGCATACTTTAGCAAGCTAACGTTGAGTATAGGAACAGCAACGTTGAGTATTGGAACAGCAAGTTGGCTTGTTAACTAACCAAGCTAACAAACCAACTTTGTTTATTACTGGTGGAAATCAAACAGTTGTAGACAACTAACTACCATATTGAGCGGTACAGACAGATGCCGCTTTAGAGTTAAATAATTTATGTACACAACATTCTCGCTAGATATCGATATTATTCACATACATTTGTCACTATCAATACCATTGTTACCAATTCCATTTAATCTGTTGTAAATGAATAGCCTAAATCAATTACCATTCCACTGGACTAGCCAGGCCTATGTTTTTAAATGTAATGCAATTTATTGTCATTAACTTTGCAAGCAAGACAGTGGTTACCAACAAAACAAACAAAAACAAAATTGCAATAGAAAAATCTAATACAAATAGTAATATTTTTCACATAGAAGAGAGGTCTTAGTGCTGCTAATGGTTCTATTAAAATACAGTAGGCTACACATTGTGAAGACCTAGACTAGGGGTGTCAGCTCATTTTTACTGCGGGCCTTGTTAGCAGTGGGATTTTCAGACGGCAACAATCTATGTCTATGTGTCTATGTTCTTTGTGTTTTCGGCCTTAAGCACAATCCTAATGTGTTCTGACTCCCTCATACTTAGTTCTGGTCTTCCTTTCCTTTGGAGTGGCCAGTAGGCTAAACACATTAAGTCAAGTCTTTTTATTTGGATCTTATGTTTGACTCCCCTGCTCTAGGCCTACTCACATTAACTGGCTTTGAAGTTTTCAAACTTAAATAAAAAGTTTAACTTTAAAATAAAAGTTTTCCCCCTAAAATATATCAGAAATATAATTTCAAAGTGTACATAAGAAGTGATGAAGTATGTCAGTGGCTAATGAACGCTTTTATTAATGGGCTATTAAAAGACATATTGGCCTTATAAGATTGCAATTGATAACGTCTATCTTGCAAGAGAAACACTCAGAATTCTTTTTTTTATGAAAACATTTAGCAAGAGATCACCTGGTTGTTATATGTGTATATGGGCAATAGCTTGATTGTTGCCCCTTGATTAGATGCAACTGCAACTATGCAAGTAACTGTCACCTTACAACAAACACAACTTATGAGTGAAACTTGTAAGAAAACAAAACTTTTGAAGTGTTTTTAAATCTTTTTTTTTTTTTTAGCTGACATCACAGTCAGTTTTATAAGGAAAACCTTCCTTTAAAAAAAATCAGTTGTCAGTCAGGGCTTATACTGGATACAGGAAACCACACTTCCTTAAGAGGACACTTCCTCCTCTGGAAACTTGGTGTTTTTACTGCGTTTTCGATGGACTTCATGAGCAAGTCGGAAAAACAATTGGTAGGATTTGGTGCACAGCAGTCTGGAGTCAACACAGAGGATGGAGGCTCTGCTGAGCATTTCTCTTTCTGCAGGGTATCCAGCTGCGGAAAGTACATGATAATAAAAGCTGATTAGGGTCAATTCAAGGTGGTGATTAAAATGATATTTGAGACACTAAATGGATGAATGTACTGTAATAGAATTATACGCACATCCATAAAATTCTGAAATGCACAGTAGTTAAGCTAAATGGAGAAGTACTAAACAATGTTGATGATTACCTGCCTTTAAAACGCTTAACACCAAAAGTAATCTTGGAAAAAAATCTTTTAGTATCACACACTTATTGTTAGTCAATGTTGTTGTTAAATATTACCAACTTCACCTGAAATGTTTAACATTAACTATTGAAAGAATTGCTGATTTTAAGACATCTTACCATGTCCTGTACACATGCTCTTCTCTGATGTTGCACAAGGTGGCAGCACTTTGTCACTACACCAGCCACAGGAACCTTGCCCTGTATCCTACAAAGCAGTCATGCAAGTTGTTTACAGTGCTGTCATCATGTTTATATTCATTTAATCTGCCAAATCTAGGGTGAAGTGACATGTCCTGCCCGCAAGTTCTGAGAATTCCAACAGCTGAGCGCTATTTAACCAAATCAGGGCGAGGACTGTACATTTTTGTTTTTCTTTCTAAATGGTACCTTTGGAGGTCAATGTCTAAAGAGCTTCTTATACACATGCTATCATTTTTATCTAGAGACAAACCCTTTCATGTGTAGGCATTTTCTGTCAGATATCTTACGTCTTAAGGCTCTTGTGTGTTTCACAGACAAGGCCAAGATGAATTATTATTGGCCAAACTGGCTCTGCCAATGTTCTGTCTCTGTAGTCTGGATTGGGTGCTTTGGAGGAGAAGCAAGGGAAGCGCTGATCTCCCTCTAGCTCTTCGCAGCATTTGTAGTGTTCCGTCTTCACGCCATGTACGTCCTGACAGAAACGGTTAATCTCTTCCCTCCACTGAGAAAGAAAAGTAGCAGGGCAGATGAAAGAGTTTAGTTGTTTGTATAATAACCACAAAGCTCCAGATGTTTAAATGGGATTTTCTTTCAATGGCTACCAAAGTCAATCACATTAAAATAAAATGGGGCATAAAATATCAGGTGAAATTGTTTGATTTTTCAGTTTGTTACTTGAATTTCTTTAACGGGAATTTTTTTAAGTGTGTAATTTTACTCACAGTTGAATATAATTAACACTATCTACTTCACTACTAATAAAATCAAAAGTCCCTACTGAGTAGCCTATGCCCACAAATAAAGAAGCCAAAATGGAAGACAACATTGTCAAACGTGAAAACGATGTAAAACGATGCAAATATACAAGCCAACTTACCAGACCTGACGTCTAGAGCAGTAAATAAACATATTTCACAAGCAACTGACAAGCAACTGTTGACATTTATTTATTATTTCTATACCATTTTCATCTGAGAAATGTGCTTTGAACATAGATATTTTATACCGGTGAATCTAATCCAATGCCTGCTATTGACGGCTCAAAAAAACATCCATCGGTTAAAAAGTAATTAATACTCTGAGTAGTTTTTGAAAAGAGTACTTTGTACTTTTACTCAAGTATTTTTAACACCAGTACTTTTACTTGTAATTGAGTACAATTTAAACAATGTAACAGTGCTTTGTACCTGAGTATAAATGTTCAGTACTCTTACCACCTCCAGTCCTGAGAGTGACAGGATGCAAGTGTGAAAGGGAAATGACTGTCAGATCCCGATCACAAAGTTTTAGTCACTATCTAATTGCTGGTGAATCAATGCGATTTTGACGTTCTAATGCCCTGTGATGAACTGTGACAAAATGAGTTTGAACGTAGGCTACAGCAGCCTAGACGTAGTCTACAGCAGCCTAGACGTAGTCTACATTATATGTCATACCTCAATTCCACAGCCAGCTTGCTTGGTGCTTAGATTCTCAAACTCTTAAATAAATGACAAACCATCAAACCTTTACATAACATAGAATGACAGAATTATGAATTTGTACATTGCCTAAAACCTGCATGACAAAAAGTGTGCTGTGAGGTGTGAAAGTTAAGTTTATAAATTAGGCCACATTTAGTTTTTCCTTAACACATGAGTAAGTGTCTTTAATGAACATTAACTGTGAATGTGCTAATTTACCTTCAGAACATTTTTTTATTTTTATTTCGCTCGCTCGCTCCATATTTTTCCTGAAAAAATCAGCGAACCAACTAATTTTATTGGTGTGGCCTTAGGTTAAATAAAGGTTCATAATTAGAAGTCATTATTTTATTGGTTGTTATATATTATTATTAGTGGTAAGTGGTAGCCCTAATTTTGTTATTGATTGTTACCTTCTCATCAGCACAAGCTAGCACATTCTTCTTTCCCCTGCAGCATTGTTTCAGGCCCCGCTCAAGGCGATTGATGGCCTTAGACTGACGTGCTAACCAACCATAGCCTCCACGAGGAAGGCAGCTGGCTACATAGCGTGGCCGCATTTTCCACAGCTCGCAGACCAACTTGATGTTAGAGGATGTGGGTCGGCCAGGTGGAAAGTCAATGTCTGGGACATGTGGTGGTGGCAACTTCCTAGGCATTCTGCAATTCGAAACAAAACTCCATCAATGTTTCCACTTAACTCCTGCTTTCTTATATTAACTGTTAGGAATCATTCACATAGCAAAATCAGCATGTTTGGTCTCATTTGTGGTGATTTGTGGTGTGCATCGTCTAATTTGTTAACATGCACGCTAAACAAAAACTGACAAATCCGTATCCGCTATACACAAACACATAGATTGGGGTGTGTATGAAGCGACAGGGCATTTGTCCTCCTGATGTGCCCTTACACAATCAATACCACTTGGCCAACTGTGCTGCAGATGTTTGCCTCTCTCTGGTCAAAGGCTCTTGGTTACGCCATTTCTGTGGTACTTTCACAATCACTCTTCTCTTTTTCCTTTTTTTTCCTACACCGATGACTTTGCTTTGAGCTTTGACATCCTTCTACATCTTCCCCGTTTTCCTATTTGTCTTATTTCTTCATCATCCCTTGCAAACATAATTTGGCAATAAGTAAACATGTACTGTTCATTCTTTTTCATTCATTCTTCTTCTTTTGAGGATTCTTTTGAGTATTCTCACTCCTGCAGCTCTTATCTTTCTCTGCTTCATCCTTGTGTAATTCCCCTCCTACACCTACAACATCATTCTCTCTTTCTACTTCTCTGACCTGGGGCAGTTGTTGAAGGTGAAGCCTGGACCACGAGGCAGAAGTTCTGGCCCAGAGTAATGGGTAGTGGGCTCATACGAAGGATTAGGTGCCTCTCCCTCAAAGCAGTTCAACCTGGTTTGGACTGGACGCTTGCAGCAGTGATAGTGACCTGTCTTCATCATGACTTCGTCAATACAAAACAGGTCAAGGGCCTTCGTCAAACGAAGTATTCAGACAAAATACAAGGCATTACTCTGTGCTTCTGGGTGGAGGTTGTGTCTGTGTGATGTGTGTGTTTTGTTTTTGCATCCATATATGTGTGTGACCAGAATCTAAGGAACTGTTCCGAAAGGAAAAGAACAGTTTAAACCAACGACAAAGAAAAAAAAAGGTCAACAAAAACATTTCAGCCTTCATTATTGGGCTGTTTAGTCTGTGTTCCCTCAGAGGCTGCATACCGATCAGTATGAGCGGATAAGGACCAGGGTCGCCAGATTTGCCATCTGACTGTCTTAGAAACAAGCCAACAAAACAAGAGTCCTTATCAGCCAAGAAAGGGGAGGGCTACTATAGTAAGGTACCAGTTTACAGGAACATTTGGTAAGGCAGATGTAGGGCAATGCATGGCATCAAATTGCCTCAGCTTATTGCTGTGTCTGTTCATCAGTATGTAGTGTCTCAATGCCTACACTGTGTGGTGGCAAACCATAGAGTCAATTTTGCCTAAATATGGATTAAATATATTTAAACTGTGTGCCTCGTGGGTAAGATGTTGTGTTTTACCATGTCTATGTGTGTGTATGTGTATGTGTGTGTGTTTACAATTACTTATCAAAGGTACTCACTGCCTGATGGGCACAGCACAGAGTCCTGTTTATGTTCTGCTGCCAGCTGCCTTGGCAGCACTGCTGACTGTACCAAGCCTCTGTGCGGTGGATGGCATCGGCCTGGCGGCTAAGGTAGGTAAAGCCAGTCTTGGGCAGAGCACCAGGGGGGTACCGTGGTCGGCCAGTGCCGCGGAGGCAAATAGCGTGGGGGGGGGACTACACTTCCTAACTGAATGTTGTCTGTTGTCTGTATACAGACCTCAGAACTGAATACAAAATAACCAATATTTGTGCAGAGATGGCAGTGCAGCCAAATGAGGGGAAACTAAAATAAATTCTAAGGGAAGTAAAGAGACAGCACTACCGGCTGTGAAATAAGTACTCACATGTCATAAAATACGACAGAGGCTCCCCTTTTTGTCATTATTGTTTATGTCATTATTACTTTTTTGATGAAAAAAACTTTCCTATTGTTATTATAATTACTTTAGAATGTTTTGGCAATGTTATGAATTTCAACAGCCATGCCAATTAAGCACATTTGTATTTATTGCATTGCATATGCATTGTTAGACCTACTTAATTACAAAGTGGCACTAAGTTAATTCAGTCAAAGTCATGTTAAATTTACAAAAGCTGAATTATGTTGCCTTCCATACCCCAAATATCAGCCAAAATAAGTGTAACCTCTCTCTCGGTCATATCTGGGTTAGGGTCACCTTGGCCTAAAAGAAAAAGATTGTATTGTGTCAAATAGCCTACACTTTTATCTTTACAGCAATGTTCCATAACTCAAATGGGACAGCCATATCACAAACCCAAGTAAGAATAACTGTCTCTAAATATAATCACAGTCTATTGTCTGTAGTGAGGCATTTACACAGTAGGCTACTTCTGTAAGGCTGTAATGTCATGTTGTCATCACATCTTGTCACATTTACTTAGACTCCTGCTCACCACTAACCTGCTTGCCCAAGGATTGTACTCGTGTCAAAAGTAGCCTCCCTTTGTCCCAGGTCTTCAACATCTGGAAAGGAACATGTGACATTGTAGTTGAATGTGTGTCTATTTTACATCCTCAAAATACGTTACATAACACAGCCGAGTGAATGCAGAAGTGAATGAACTTGACAGTGAACCACGAATAAACAAATTCTGATGTCAGAAATGTTAGGTTGTATGCACTTAGTAAGAAGGCATGATAGCCTAACTGAAATGTTGCCTTGAGGATTTGTTTATGGGGCTGACCTAGAGAATGAAAATAACCACGGGGAAAGCCCACTTGATATAGAACGGGTATGATAAAAATGCGAACACAAACTACATAGCCTACCTCTCAAAGCACTGACCGAGACCACGAGACAGATAATGGCCAGCATATGTTCCAAAATCTTTCTCGGAACCATAACTTTGTGACAAAACCCAACGAACAGCTGAGTTGTTATCCCAAGTTTCTGGCAGACTAAGCTAACTTTTCCACAAATAACGTTAGCCCAAGTTCAGAAAACGGATTTAGGTCAGTGTGGCATGTCAACGCAACCGAACTCTTAACTGTTCACTGCGCCTGGCACAGAGACAGTGATTAGCCTACTCTCTGGCGCGCTCACATATTTTAATGTTCAGTTGAGTTGGGAAGAAGTGGGAGGGTGAGTTTTCATGGGTGAGTCAGAGCAACTTCTCTAAAAAGTAGTGTCCAATAGCGAAATGTGGTATGCACTATGCAGAGGTCTCTAGATGCACTGCTATCAGACTCATAATCAACTCATCCACAGCATAGGTTGACTGAATGATTCTGATCGTAAACCAGTTGTTCTCGCAAAAATCGTTTCTGCCAATGGTGACATAGCACATTTACCATATTACATGCATGTGTTCAGAAAACACTGACATGTTTCAGAGATTATTGAACATTTGTTATTGCATAACTTGTAACTAGCATCCAGGCTTTGGTAATTATTCATAATGCTTTACACCCTTTAGTTTCAAGGACAGAGGAAATTTTGAGTGTATAAGTGTCAATATAAATTCCGTGTTTAGTGGTAATAATTTCGTCTCTTAGGCTGATTGTTACAATACAGTAAATTGTTCTTACCTCATAAGAAATTATCTTTGTATGGCCTCTTTGAACACATCCCTCTCTCTTTCTTTCTCTTCCGCTCTCCCTTCCTCCATGCTTGCAAGTTCTCAAAATGGTTTAACAAGCCTATTTGTTGCTGACTGATTTGTGTTAAATTATTCAAGTATTTTCAGATATGTTTTTGTTTTGTATTTTGAATAGATGTGTTTTCCCAATGGTAGCCAGGGATTTTATTTTTTAACAAAGTGTCTTATGTATGAAATAGTGTATAGTGTGCAAGTGTATTGCAAAAAGGAGCAAGTGTGTTTCAGAATTGCAGCTTGAGGTTATGGTTACACTTTGTTTAAGGTATAGTAACAACAACTTTAAATTATCTTCCTTTGCTTTTAGCAAGTCCCAATAGTGTTCAAGCAATGGATAAAAGCTGTAATAAAATAGAATGAAATTAGACTAAAATAGAACAATTACACTAATATAAAATGAATATGTTTGAGAGTAAAGGATTTCTCCTGTAAGATCAGCTCAGTGACCTTGAATACCATGGCTATGGATTACTGTAATGTACGCTTTCAAAGGATTACTCCTTTCGGAGGCACTAGTGCTCTTGTGGTAATACTGGAGACTGCGCGGGTGAAATCCATCCTGAAGTTGCTTGTAACACCCTCAAGGTGAACACTGTGTTAAAGTAGGGGAACACTTTTTCAGGGAAGCCATCTGTGAGAGTGTGGAAGTGTGTGCGACTGTCTGCATCAAAGAATGATATTTGTCCTTCATCACAGTCCAGCTGCACTCTAATCCTACGGGGTATGTCTTCCAGTTTGAGAAAGGTGGAGGGCTTGGGCGTACAGCGCACTGCGTACTCGTCATCGTTCCGCCACATGAACCAACGTCCCCCCTGAGGGGTGAAGTCTCCCTTCCTTGAAGCAGACTCCGCCATCACGCCCACAATCCATCGTGGGTAGTCCCCAACCTCCACATCCCAGCAGTGACAGCCTGAGTCATACCCCTCCAAGCCCAGGACACTGCGATACAGATCGAACCTTGCTGGGTTCTTTTCAACACATTTTACTGTGGTCAGATCATCAGACAGGATGAGATCAGGGTGTGCAGTGTTGGGATCCAGAAGCAAAGGAGCTGCAGAGAGAAACAACACAAACCCATTCCAAATTAAGTCAATTTTATGTCCTCATATTATTCTGTGACCTAATACTGCAATGTCCCTTCCTGTACATCAGTGTTTTGAATGTCTATGCACACCTTTGCAAATATCCACAATCTAATCCAAATATTAATGTAAAAGCAATTGCCTAATCTCTAGACGCATCCCTTTACGTCCACCCTGGATGGCTAACAAATAGATATGAGCATTGGTTTGATATGGTGCTTGAGTCATTGTCTTGACAGAGGGGATGAGATGATTAAGTGTTTTGCGATTTACCGCGATAAAAAAAACGTTAAAAAAACGCAATTAATCTATCGCAAAAGCTCCCAAATATCGCATGGAAATTTTTTTTTATAACATGCATTGTGCCAAAACGTAGAACAACTGGCACATTCGCGCGGTAGAAAAATAAAGTTGTACCTACTGACTGTATTATAATTATTATTTACAGTCAATGGTTACACCTGCAGAAGTGTGACCACTGGAGTCAAATTCATGAAACTGTCATTTATGAGTAGGCTATGACCTGCGGTAGCGTGCTATTGCCAGAGGAGAGCTGCAATAGCCGAGAACACTGACAGCACAACTATTTCAAAGCGACTAAAATCACCAGTGTGGGAGTTCCTAAAAAATTACCTTGGGGTCATTGAAGATGACAGGGATCCAATTTGTAAAAGCTGCCGGGAAAAAAGTTGCCGTGAAGCGTGGTAACACTTCGAACATGACAAGTCATCTCAGTGACATGCACCTGGCTCTATACATTATGAAGGTAATGTACAACAGATAGGCTATAGATTGTTATTGATATGTTACTTAATTTCACTTAAGTTGCAAAGGGATATTTATATAACTGGGCCATTCTCAATAGTCTAACTTTGCGGTGAGAGTTGAGTTCTAAGTAGCCCACATCAAGAGTTTGACCGTGTGACGTAGGTTAGCTTCTTTGAGAGATAACTTCGGGCTACTGAGGCTACTGTTTAACGGGAGCGTACCTATGTTCCCCAGTCCCATAGCACCCGGGGAACATAGGTCCCTCCCAGGTAGCAAGAAGGATCGGGCCAATTCCGTATTTTCTGCGGGGGAATCGGCTGTGACTCGGCAACGGTAAACTGCAGTCGGGCCGAGCATAGTTTCCAGATTGTATCGTGAGGACTTGGCAAAATGCAATCGGTCCAGTTATAGTTTTCCACCTGCATGAGGAGGCGTCGGCAAAGGCTCAGAAAAACAGGAGTTGGCCAAATACACTCGGATATAATTCCGGGCAAGTATACTCGGCCCAGATGTACTATAACCACTGTATACCACAGTCAACGTTTTTTTTTAACTACTGTCCCAGACAACAGATAGGTCTACGTCTGGTAGACGTAGAAGGTCCACGAAACTTGGATCATCAGTAACGTTACTTTCTTGTCCACTCTTGTGTTAACGTTAGTTTGCCCACCATTGGGCCGATGTCGTGGAGTCGAGCTTTCCTGCAAAGATTTATTTTTTGTCTCTGCACTTAGTTGCACCATCGGGTCAGTGTTGAGGAGCCGCGCCGATAGCCTTAACGCATTTCTGTAAAGATTAATGTTAACAGTTTTATTTAGCTTTATCTAGCTGACTACACGCATGATGGAGGGAGATACCGCCTGCGTCCTTCAGTCAGAGATGCCGATTAAGTTTCGATCTGGTCACATTATCATATCAGTTTTTGGGTAAGTAGTGTTTTACTTTGGCAGTAAATGTATTTTTGTCACTGTAACTAAAGGCTATCAGAAGACTTGAACTTGAAAAGATATTGCTAGCCCTGTAAGGCAAGCTATTCATTCATTGATTAAAAAATGTTAATCTATTTTACTAAGTCATCTAATGTACGGACACCATCATTACCATTAAAACAATTGATGTAATCTGTTATACATTCAAATATTAACATTAATGGTTTGCTGGAAAATTTCCAATGCATCATCCATGCATTTTGTGTTGGCGAATTTGGCTAACGTCTGTTATCTTTCTTATGGTAACGTTAACTTTATCGACGTAAAACTTTACTAACGTTACTACAAAATACCAAAGACATTATAGTCGTATTAGATGCAACCAGTGGTGATTTGACTTGATATTTATTTTTTGTGCCTTTTCTTTTACAGGAGAGAACTGACCGACTGTCAGAAGTTGTAGAAGAAACGGAGATGACCTTGAGATGGGCTAACTCATGGTAACTTTACTAACGTTACTTTACTAGCCTACTAAGTAATAAATACATTAAAGTCGCATTTGTTGCAATCAGTGGTGATTTGACTTCATGTTAAAATATGTTGTGCTTTTCTTTTTCGTGCAGGAGAGAGAACTGACTGACGGACTGCATGGACTTAAAGCATGTATCTGACACCGGTGATCTGTGCTCATCATGTTGAAGTAGCTATTGTTGTTGGCGGACAATATTGTTGTAGGCCTATCTTTCATTTCAATAAAGGTTGTTAACGTAAATCTAATGTGTCTTCATTCTAAGTATAACATATAATATATCATCAGTCCAAATAAACAAGGGAGGGGCCGGGGGGGGGGATGGGGTGGGGTGTTATAGGCTAACATTAAAATAAACCCAAACCTAGAGCTGGACTGGAGGCGGGGGTGTCACGTTCTCACACTCGGGGTGCCGCAATCGGGCCGCGTTAAAGCCGAGTGCTCGGAGTGGAATCGGACCTAGATTCATGCCGAGGATTGGCCGAGTGTTTTCGTCTTAATCGGCCCGCGTTAAAGCCGAGTGCTCGGAGCGGAATTGGACCTAGATTCATGCCGAGCATTGGCCGAGTGTTTTCGTCTTAATCGAACATCCCGCACAATTTTTGCTACCTGGGCTTTTTTTAAAAAAGGGTCCTATGTTCCCCAGTTTTACAATAAAATCACAAAGCCTGCCGTTTGTAACTTCTAATGTTCCTCATACGGAGATATGCCGTAGTTTAGTATTCAATGAATTGGTGTTGAATCGGTAGAAGACACCGACCTCACCATGCTTTGAGCAAATACAGTTATAAAAAATCTCTTGTCTCTGAGGGCTGTGTATGTGCGTGTGCAAAAGTTGTGCTGTTGACAAAAACCTCTCCCCTTCTTGAACCTGGTCCGGGCGAATATGCTTTTGTTTAGGCTACTTGCGTATTTTGGTGTCAGTTTATTTATTTGTTTATTTATTTATCTATTCCTTCACACAGACCCCCTCAATGTTCAGAAACAGTCCGACATCAGAGCAAACTGTCTACTTAGTTTTATAGTTTCTTATTGAGCTATTGACCGGACAAATGAAATCTTAATCTATGGGGTGTTCTGTTATACAGATTGCTCCCATTAGGCTAAGTCCTCTGCTATGTTCCCGTGATCGTCCCTTATCCATGGTCCTGAAGCCTATTTAGATCATCACATCATAGCACAGAAAATAAACGTTTTAAGTTTGTATTGAAGATGAATGCTCAAGGCACACAAAGTTTGTAATTGACCTAAAAAATAATTAGGCCTGTTGATTGCTCATTTTGCTCTAATGTTGAACTTAATGTGGCCTTTGCAGTGCTGTTCGTGAACATTGAGACTTCCGACAGTTCGGGTTAGGTTGAAAGTTAGTGCCAACAACTGCCTGTAAAAAAAAAAAAAAAACAACAACAAAAAACTGTCACAACCTCCATGTCTTTTCATTTCATGTGCTTTTGTGCATTTGCCCCATGCTGGTTTTGTGAATAGAAAAAACTATATTTAGGTTATCTTAAAAAGTCCTTTGATCCAGAAATGTAAGTGAAGAGTGATGGCGCATATTTCATGAAATATGGCATATCTCCGTATGAGGAACATTAGAAGTTACAAACGGCAGGCTTTGTGATTTTATTGTAAAACTGGGGAACATAGGACCCTTTTTTTTAAAAGAACCGGTTGGTTTGTGTTTCCCTGCACAGATTAGTCTGGGCCCGCCCATACTTCCTGTGACGCTACATTCAATTTCGCGAGCAAGTCGGTATGGCCATCGTGACGATTTAGAGGAATTATTTTTCCCAAATCTATGGGGACCAATGAGAAACGAGTTTACGCACACGTCATCTGAATGAGTGGTCTGATTGGTTGTAGATTCGTCAAGTACAAAGGCATCTGATGGACGCAGGTTAAGCCCGCCTCCCAGATGATGTTTAGTAATGTAGGATGGCCAGACTAAGCTCCTATGAGCTTTGTCGCGGAAGCCAGGCTACCAGTCCCATACAAAGAGGGGAACATATGACCAGGGGAATATAGGGATGACCTCCTGTGTAACACCATAGATTTGGCTATTAGCTAATTTACTTGGTGTATCCTTTAGCCTAGCTCCCTCTCTTTCAGTGGATTTCCAGTCCTTTCCCCGTAATGTGTTAAAGATCTCATTCCATTGTATTTTCATTAATTTTGTGGTGGTCTCTTGTCTAAAATAATGTCATGAGAGTTGGTTTCGACAAATAATATGCTGTGGTTGTCTTGTTTCAAGCTATTTTAGTTAGGTGAAAACTAGAGCAGGGATAGCTCGAGAGGATTCTTATGGATATTAATGATATGCAAATGTATCGCTTCTGATTGGCTAACAACACTGTGACGCTCCATCTAGTGGGTCTGTCTGCAGGCAGCCTAACGTTTCTTGAGGGCAGGTTAACTGCATAGCTAATGTTCAAATTGACGTACATATGTACAGCTTTTCCGATTCGCTCGTTTTTCCCGGCAGTTTTCTATCACAGGCGAATACAGACTAAAGGGGTAGGAGAGCATTTTGAAGTTGAGCATAGTAGTACAACTTGGGCGGACCTATGGTAATGTATAAACATCAAGTCTTAAACGGTTTATTTTGGAAGGAGCGTAGTCTACACTCAGTAAAGATAATTTTTGTGTGATAATAATGGTAGCCTACTCAACATTTTGCCTACACAAATATAATTGTGGAAGTAGTAAATAGGCCGCTGTAAAGCACATTGATTATTTGTAAGTCCAAAAAAAGATAATCTTCATATGGGTAATTATTTAAAATTTTTCTCTTTTTTACCTTTAAGCTGGTGCTGCAGTTACACAACCAGCTGTTACAGAATCCTTGCCTTGGCAGAATCTGTGCCTTTTGCACCCTCTTCAAAAATGGCTCAGGAGTTTAATGAAGCAGTAGGATATTTCTGATATAATTAGGATATTAATAATATGATTGATTAAGATATAAATAATAGGATATTTAAAATGTATTATTTCATAATAATCGCAATAATTGCATTATCGCAATTATTTCCCTCGCAATAATCGCAACATCAAAATCTGTAATCGTCTCCTCCCTACTTGATAGTACCTTTGGATGCTTGTTTAGATTTTCCCTGCAGAAATAGTATCCTATTGAAATGAACTCAAAAACTCTTAGTACAGTGCTTCCTGGTCCTACATCAAATTTAGAGTAGTTTCTAATTGCATCAGAGGTTCAAGTCACATATGTAGAAATTGCAAGGAGGTATGAATTTCCATGTATTAAAACTGCGTGTTACAGATATACATCCATTGATAATAAAAACATAAAATCCGTCTTACATATGACATGGCCTGCTGGAATGAATGCAAAGGATTCGCAATGACTGGTATGAATTTCCATGTATTAAAACTGCCTAAGCGTGTTACAGATATACATCCATTGATAATAAAAACATAAAATCCGTCTTACATATGACATGGCCTGCTGGAATGAATGCAAAGGATTGGCAATGACTCAGCACAAGTATTACAGTGTACACTGCTTCAAAGCAGAAACTTTATTAGTGTGCGTACGGTATGTGTGTAAGTCTGTGTCATATTTACGCACGCTTTTCCAAACTATCTCTCATTTTCTCCACCACTTGCAGCTTCAGGTTGTCCAGGTTCTTTGCCTTACTAATCAGGGCTTCAGACACTGTCCCTGGATTCTGGCGTGTGTCCTCAGCTCTGCAATGATACAGTATTCAGGAGTCAGCGCTGCCATGCGTTTGGGTTCAGAATGGCAAAGAAGAAAAAAAGAGAAAAAGAAGAGGAAAAAGAGACAAATCTAATTCCACTTTGCTCATGTAGTTCAGTGGAAAATAGAAAAAGAGTTGAGATGGTGGCTATGGGGACCCTAAGCCAGTGACAGCACCAGAGGAAGCCACACCTAGAACACTATGGTTTCGTGAATAGTGCATTCACACTAACTTTTCCTTGAATTTCCCCTTGGGGATCAATAAAGTATCTATCTATCTATCTATCTATGCTTATGAAGTTCAATGAAAGTACCTGAATGACTCACTCATAAGCCAAATAGTCCAGTGAGAAATGATGGACATTACTTGCACTAAACAATCTCCATGTTACGTAGCAGAGGGGGTGGTGCCACTTTTATATGATGTCAGCCAACTCAGATGATGGTTATAATTGTAACTGTGTAATTTGAAACAACAGTGATAAGTAATTTTACTCATACTTCCCTCTCCGATTACAGTCATCATTATCAAATTGTTTAAGTTGTTGATTTAAACAATGTTTCCATCCATTACTCTGTCTAGAGTTATAAATATGTGTTGCATTTGGGAGACGTAACATCAAAAATTCACAGTAGAGAGTTGTCCGTGCAGTAGGAAGTTGTCAGTGGCCCTGACATAACTGACGAATTCATATTACTTTGTATAAAGAAATCAATACATTGATTTAATAAAAACACAAGAAAATGTCTCAATAAAATGTATATAAAATTGTGAAAAAAGATGTAGGCCTAATCAAATAGTGTCTTACTGTAATGGCACTTGATAGAGATCCATATCTTCCTCTATGGATTTGATCGCTTCAGTGAGAGCGGACATTTGTCGCCTCATTCTGACCGTCATCTTCTGTAGCATCTGCAGTTTTTCATCTCTCTCCTGCCTCAAGGCTTTTATTCGGACGGCCTCCTCATCTCGCAGGTACCGGTGGAGCTCCTCAAACTTCTCCTTGATCACCCTCTCCATGTTCGACACACGAGCCTAGCAATCAATAAAGAGCCAGCCAATCACACCCCTATTCCTCTAGGAGTATGGAAGTGATGAAAATCAGTTTGAAAATGAGCGTGTTATACTGGCCAAGCTGATTTTGGCTTTTGTTTTGGAATATGGGTACAATCTGCCCTGGGGGCCTTTCTGTGGTATATTATTATGTATTATGTATTAATGGACTGTCACTTTCTTTTCTGTATGAAAAGACAAGAAAGTAGACCAAGTTTAAGCAGAGCTATTGAACTTATGTTTTTTCCCTTCGTTTTCTTAAATTGATTATTGCTCTCCCCCCAAAATCCTTTCTGTGCTACATTATATCAATATCAGTATTCATGAAATATAGAGCATGATGAAAAAATTAGTTCTTTGATAACAGACAGAACAGCTACATCTGCAACTAATTTTTAAAGTTTGTTTTTAGTAACAGGTCATGAACAAATAGCTACACTAAGATTTTGGAGAAGTCTGTTATTATTTTTGTTTTAAGTGCATTTCAAATGACTTGTCAACTCCGGCAAACAGGTTTCACAAGTTTCACCATAACCCTACTGTAATGTTGGCAAGAGTGAAACACTAAATATTACAAGCTCCCTTGCACAGCTTATTGGAAAAACAAGGCACATAACTTTAGGGCTATTTGGTTTTATTAGCAAGGGTGAAGGTCTACTTGGACCATTTTTAACTAAAGTAACATAATATCTTTGGAGACCTCGGAGGACAATTTTAAATACGATATGGCAGGGCTAACTTCTTCTAAACATTTTGTTAGTATAATGTCACATTATTACCACAATAAAGGTATTTAATGAAAGTTACTGTATTATTGAAATGAATGTCTCACTTTAATGTATTGTGTTGTTTGAGCAGTGGCAAGTTCTGCTTCTTTAAGATCATCTACTTTGGTCTTTAGTCGGTGTAGATTCAACTTCAGCTGCATCTGGAATAAACACAAATCATGATTGTCGTTGGTCTGTGAAGTTGTATAGCTGTATAAACCTTCATTGAGTCTTGCGTGTCAAATGCCCCAAATCTGCTGTAGTTGTCAAGGGTCTGCATCAATACTCAAATCCGAGAGTTTGGAGTTATGGCTCACCTTTAGGTTTATCGGTTCATCATCTAAAGCTTTAAAGGTATGGCCAGAGTGTTCTCCTGAGAACCGGCACACAACACACACGGGCCTTCTATGCTGCACACAGAACAGCTGGGATTTCTCATTGTGATCACTGCAGAACCCTTTAGAACCTGCTGAAGCTTGACCTTCTGGATCTCTCTCCTGAGGGAATGTCTCGCACAGGTTCTTCAAGACCAGATTTGGCTGTGGACGATTGATTGATGACCTCCTCCTGCAGATGGGGCACTCTTTGGCCAGGTTGTCCACCCAGAACTGCTTCAGACAAGCATTACATACTGGGTGGGCACATGACAAAAGCACAGGGTCCTTCAACACCTCGCTGCAAATGGGACAGGAAAAATCTGCTTCAAATTTGGAACCCATCGTCTCTTCTCAGCCTGGTGATTTATTTGTGTTTCTTTTCACCTTCACACCGTCTATTAATTAGGTTTGTATCCACAGTATACTTCACTGAACTGAATGGCCCGTGTACTATCCATCGTAGACTGTATCCTCTCAGCAGTTCGCTTTGCTCTGTTGTGCATGAAATGGTAGCTTAGAGAAGTGTCTGAAAGCACCCAGTGCTGATCCACACACACTCTGAATCTCCACGTGTCTCCTACACTAAGCCCTGAACCCCTACCCCTTGACTGTAACTCAATCAGGCAGCCATGAGTCTCACCAGTTCAGTCACTGAGGGTTCAGTGTTTAGGTCAGTGGGAATGGGGCATCTGGGATGGAGCCCATTGCCTCTCAGGTTACTGTCTAATTTAGGAAACCCCCAGAACTGGCCCACTCTAAAGCATGACGTATGACACCTCTTCTCCTGTTACTCTTGTAGCTGTCTCTGACACAAGTGCAACTTTACCAGGATTATGCAGTATATGGTGCGATGTGTAGGTCCTCTGTAGCTCTTCTGAATTTCAGTGTTGGCTCATTGGGCATTGTCAGTCAGGATGCAGTGGGTGTTGTATGTGGGGGTACAGTCTCCATACACATATCATCTGTGTATTTCTTACTTTCTTGGCACACAGCCATTCTGAAAATAATCCACAATACACATTTGCAGGTATTGATTTGCTGTCGGAATTGATAATGTTTTTGTTTTTGGTAATGAATTTGAAGCATGATTTTTGGTTTTACCTGCACTAGATACTTGGTGAGACTCAACACCAAGTAGACTCAAAACTAGTAGATCAGGCCATTAGACTTGATTGATTATGGGTTCGACCAATTACAAGCTCCCCTCCTTCTCTAATCCCCGGCCTCGGCTGTCAATCAATCATATAGCGAGAGACGAGATAGCGAAATGGAGACTGGCATTTAAGAAACGAAAGGTAGTCGCGGAATATATTGCAAACAAATAAAAACACAAGTTCTTCAGGCAGATGCCTATTAGTTAAAATAGCACAAATGTTTGGCGGTGGGAATGGTGGAGCTTTCTGACAGTGGGGGTGACCGACAGGTGGATGAGGGGACCCGCGGCCGCAGTCCGTGCGATTAGAGGGGAAACTGAACTTCAGGTAAAGAAGAAGAAAATAAAATGAGATAAAATAAATTGTAGTGCAAGTGATGCGCAGGTTTCATGTGTAGTAGTGTGCCGAATCCATGGAGTATAAGACTATGGTTGATGATCTTATGGCCAGATAGAGATGGCTAGCTTCACTACAAGAGATTGCACTGGGAAAGAAGCTGTTCTTGTGTCTTGTTTTTTTTTTTTCGGCGCAGTGATCTGTAATGCCTACATGATGAGGATTAAGAGAGAGTGTGCAGGATGTGTGGGATCTTTGATGATGTTCTCTGCCCACTTCCAGGACCAGCTAGAGTACTGGTCCTGGAGGCACCGGAGGGAGAGAAGTGGGGAATCAATGATCTTTTCAGCGTGCCTTACAACACCCAGCATTAATGATTTAGCACATTATGGAAGATTTGGGTGGAGCCACGTCATCTGCTATCAAGGTACTGTCTGAGATTGTGGACCACTGGGCACATATAGGGCACGCCCCATGGGCAGAATGGTGTGGCTTAAGTCTCTCTGTTGCACAATCTTCTTCAGAGATGGTCACCAGAACAGGCTTACTGGAACCGACCCTCATAGTCAGCTGAAAGCCACCCATGGCGCACGGAGATCTTTCACAAGTCAAGTGCCTGAGCATCAGCGGGAACTGACTTGTAGCAGTCATCCACATAAAAGAGCTAAGAACTTGACATATAAAGGTTTTTAAACTACACGTGTGTATTGGCACATCATATAATCAACTAACAAAAAGCGTAATGGCATAGGAAAGCGTAAGCAAGCGTAATGGCATAGGAAACAGGTTCATGCAGACAAATAGATTGGCATGCTCATACACATGGGTGTGGGAAAGGGAAAACAAGCCATACCAGGAATTCAGAAGACTATTGATTCTAGGAAATAATATGAATATGATGGCAGATACATTTTTAAGGGAGGAGAGCAAAAAAAATAAGAGGGACATCACAAAACAGTTATACAGAATAAGTAAGGGTATAAAAAACTATTTAATTAGGGGTAATTGATTGATCGACAATTGATTGGCCAACAAAAGTAGCTACGCTTGAGAAGGGAACTCCAAGGTCACCTTGCTCATGCATTTGGCTCATTTGGCTTATGCATGTTTTTTTTTCATACATTCTGTTGTCATTATAAAATAAAGCCTGTCAACTTCTTGCTTGTCTCTTGTGTGCAGCAGAGTGTGTAGCACTTGCAGATCACACATCACAATACAGAAGAAATGGCGTTTGTGTTTGTGCATGCTTCATGCTCTGACTCTCCATCTCCATAAAGCAGACATATTTTTGCACCAGTGGCTCAGCTATACACACCGGACACATGCGCAATACTTTCCCCTCTCACAGCTCTTCCACACACTTATTACAGACACTTTCTGAACACATCAAAGATAACTAAGCCCCCAATCAGAGGAGGGACATTTGAAAAGGTGTGTTTGTGCAGACATGCACAGCTGCAAGATGGCCAATTGGATTGGTCTTTAGATTTTGCATTGCCACATGATAACCAATAGAGGGCAGTAGGAGATCAGGTTACACAGGGCAGAGACAGACAAGCTTTAAAAATATATATTTGAATATTTGAATTGTGTTATTATTATCATTATTAACATTATTATTATTATTGTTATTACAGTCCAAACTACTGTATTGCTCATCACATCTCTGCACACTATCCTAAACCCTAACCTTTTATGGGTTTTTCAGAGGCAGCTGTGGTCTACTGGTTAGGGCTTTGAGCTTGGAACCAAAGGGTCGATGCAATGGCACCTAACCCCTCACTACTCCCTGGGCGCTGCAGTAAAAAGTAGCCCACTGCCCTGGGTTAGTGTGTGCTCCACCTCACTATGTGTTTCACTCACTTTCACCCAATTGGGTAAAATGGAGACCCCCAACCAACCTGGCCATAATAAGGATTCTAAATCCACTGCCTTTATTCTTAAGCTTTATTTCAGTTATTTTAAGGCTCATCATTATAGACACACCACTTGCCATTGAGGATGCCATATTTATTTATACAATTTGTGTAGACTACATATCTATACTTATCCATCCGTGCAGTACTATATGTATACATATTGTTTACAGCTCCACACTAACCCATCTTAATTAGTAAATATAAGCTGACATAAAGTAAAGTATTCTATTAGCTTATATTAGCTTATGTATAAGGCCCAGAGTGTGGTGCTATACCCCTGGTGTGTGTGTGTGTGTGTGTGTGTGAAAGAAAGAGAGAGAAAGTAGAACTTAGAAAAGTAGAAAAGAACTTAAAAACAAAACTGAAAAAATGGCAGTCCTTTCTGGAGAGGGAACTACAGCTGCTTTAGCAGCAAAATACATTTCACTTTGCCATACTGATTACTGTTTAAAGGGATAGTTCGGTTTTTAACACATTGAGCCCCTTTCACAGGTTGTCTAAAATGAAATAAAGTGGTTGACACCAAAATCTTGATGATTGCTCCTGTCTCGGCTATTTTTGGAAATATAGAATCGCCTCTGCCTGCCTTTAAAATGGCTAGCAATGGGCATGTGTTGTTTCTATCCTTAAAACACTGGTTTTAAAAAAGTGCTACTCATGGAGTGATTAGTGGCATTTGCTGATGTTCCAACCCAAGTATCGTAGCAAAATACAGTTTCTGTCATGTTTTATTTGCCATTTTGTAAGTTCCATAGGGATCTATTTGCTCCTTCATATAAACAAACTGCCAAATAAAACATGACGGAATCTTTATTTCGCTACGATACATGTTTTGGAACATCATTGAGCACCACTAACCACTTGGTGAGTAGCACTTTTTTAAAACCAGTGTTTTAAGGATAGAAACAGCACATGCCCATTGCTAGCCATTTTGAAGGCAGGCAGAGGCGATTCTACATTTCCCAAATAGCCGAGACAGAAGCAATCGTCAAAATTTCGATGTCAACCACTTTATTGCATTTTAGACAACCTGTGAAAGAGGCTTAATGTGTTAAAAACCGAACTATCCCTTTAAAGGCCCACTATGCAACATTTTTCATTTAATTAATCAGTTTCATGTTTAGGATGCTAAAATTAGTCATTACACGGCGAACAAAGGGTGTAGAATGCGCCACCGTGGCCAATAGCGGTAGATACAGCACTTGCAATGTTCAGCAGCGCGGTCCGCCTCCAATATAATGCAGTGCAATACAGCGGTCTTTAGAGGGAGCTCGTGAGAGAGAAAAACAGAATGTTGCTTAGCCCCTCTTTAATGCCTTATATAATTGTATAACTAATACTTATTGAATAGGTTACTTGCTTAGGAAAAAGCTTTGGGGAAGATTTGTTGTCCTAAATATTTGTTTGTTCTGATGTGTTTTTTTCTTCTTCTACCAGCATTACAAGAATTATTATTTTTCATCTGTTTACTGTTGTTCTATACATTATCCTGTATGATTGCTTTGGCAATGCAAAGACTATTTTGTCATGCCAATAAAGCACCATTTCAATTTGAGAGAGATTTTGATCATGTCTTGCTGAAGTCATTGTTTTTTAGTGATAAACCTTCAAGTGAATGTCACATTCTCCAGTATGTGTGCTGGATTCCCGTTTGTTTGAGAGTGCGTGTGTGTGGCCGTGGAGTTGCACACTGTTAAAATTTACAGTGCTTGTTTGAGGGGGTCGAACACGACCGCTCTCAGCTGAGGAGAAGGCAGCCTGTAATTACGCAGCTTTTAAAAATGTTCAAGCACTACACGCACGCACGCACACTCACACAGCTTTGGAGTTCTTTCCCCGGTCAGGGAGAATCCCGAAAGCGCAGCGTGCTGGTCAGAGGGAGGGGCGGAAGTGGAGGAAGTACACGGTCAGAGTGGGGATGTGCCGAAGTAGCCGTGAAAGCGAGCGAGCGCTAACATTACATTCTTCGTGAAGCGTAGGATTAACGGAACTACCTCGGTACAGTAAGAACTGAGCCATAAGAATTACAAAGGTGTGGAATAAATACTTCGCCACCGATCCATCTGGCAACGGGTGGCCTGTGCGTATGCACACAAAACAAAACAAACCTTCGAAAACCTCCACACATAAACACACAGAAACTGCGCGGCCCAACTACATAGACACACTGCATTATGCACGCGGACTGCAGACTGGAATGGACGCGTCGGTAATGGTGGGGCGAGGAACCGGTGGGGCCACCGTCCTCTTCATCCTCGCGATCGGCATCCTCCTAAGCTCGAGAGGCTCGCGAGCGCAGAAAGGTCAGTGCGCACTGTGTTTACTAAAATGTTAGTGTGCCTGTCTGTGCGTGCGTGTGTGTGCACGGGATGATTAACGTTAAGCATTGCACAAAAAAAAACAGCAACAGAACAGACGCCCTCGGAGGTCCGCCCACAGACCCTTTAGTTTTCATAACATTTCACCGCACTAGAGAGTTGTGGGCTCCTCAGCCACAGGCCGAGCTGGCCGCTCTAAGTGTGTTTTCGGCTATTTGCATTTCTTCTGCTCAGCCACAGAGTGCCTCTATCTGTGAGCTAGGCGATAACTCCACAGGTTTCATTGTTTGGAGAGGTTAGTGTTAGTTTCGGCTGTTGTTTGCGCATGGATGTCCAGGTAGCCGAGAAAACGTATGGACCTTTGAGGGGCATGGGCTAGCAGCTGGATTTGTGTTTTTGTTGTTTCATAGCAAAGGAAATCTTAACCTCATGATTATATCTTGATAATCACGACACATTGAAGGATAGCCTAATTTTATGAACTTAAGTTTTTCTTATCAATGGAATTGTAATTTGTTAAAACTTGTAAAAGTGTGATTGTTTTAAGTGAAAAATATGTTCCTGGTGGAGAGAGAGAGGGGGGGGGAGCATGTCTCGGTGTTATGTTTTCAGTCTGTGTCTCTGGAGTTTGTCCAGTGTTTCTTATGTAACCACAAGCATTTGCAGATACATGCTGTAAACTCTCTCTCTCTCTCTCTTTCACACACACACACACACACACACACACACACACACACACACACACAAAGTAAAACTGACTGTAGAAAATGCATGCCACATGCCTCATTTATGGATTTGAATAAGATGATGATCTGTGTGTTTGTGTGTGTGATTGTGTGTTTTGTACATGTGTGTGTATATATTAGGTGATGGCTGTGGTCACACGGTGTTGGGGCTGGGCAGTGGAAGCGTGTCATCGCTAGGTTACCCACAGTGGTTGCATAGCGACAGTGTGTGTGAGTGGGAGATCACAGTGGATGCCAAACACACACTCCAGATCCGTGTGGCCGACCTAAACGTCTTGCCCCATGACTGCCAGATCACCTACCTCAGAATCTACGATGGCATTGGGCTACACAGATCAGAGCTTGGTGAGACTGACACACACACACACACACACACACACACACACATATACCCCCCCCCACACACACACACACACACACATAGACATAAAAATGGGAGACAAGAAAGTAGAATGTTTAGCACCTGTGTCATAATATAAATTCAGCAAACGCACACACCACACACACACATGTTCAGATTTAGGCAAGGGGTTAAAGTAGGTATGTTGGATTATTTGCCAGTGAGGAGAGGGAATGTGAGTATGACCTCTAGAGTCCGTAAAACATCACAGATCTCTACATCGCTAGCAGTGGAAGTTTGGGATTGAGATATCTTGTTCTGGGATCTTGTTTTGGGCCATTTTTGAGTTCTTATGTAGGATGTGACTGAGAGCTGTTTTCTCAGGAGTTATCCTGAAAGTAGAAGATGAGATGTTCCATGTCCAGGTCAAATACTGCACGTCTTGAAGGAACCATAGATCGATAGAACAAATATCGAACTAAGAAGGTTTTATAGAACTAAGAAGGTGCCTAGCCTAGGGGTGGGCAATTAATCAAAGAGTAATCGACATTCAGAACCTATAATGGATCAATTTTTCCAGGTCAATTATTTAAATTAATTTAAAAAAAAAACTACCGCGTGTGGAGTCACATGACCCTGCTCCATTACGTTGTTCCACCGACATGTCGAGCATGGAGAGCTTAAACACTGAGACAACTGAGCAACAAAAGCAGCTTGTACCAAAGAAAAACATTGATGTTCAATAAATAATCATAGATAGGAAATGGTGTGTTTCCTTCAATTTTTTTAAATTAAGTAATATGAACCCTTCACTCAAAATTCTTTCACTTCTTTCAGATGTGAGCATATTTACAATTTTATCAATAAATGGAGATTTAGATTTTAGGCCAAATCGCCCAGCCCTAGCTTTGCCAGACTGTTCTCTGCTAAAACTGCATTGTCTCAAGGGTTAAATGTGAAAGATATTTCTGCATGATGTTGAAGTTTGATACACTGCACTTGATCAAAATCTACTATAATCTACATGTAAATGAATTGTTATTGAACTAAATGAATTACTAATAAATTAATAATTGGTCATGATTTGCAAAAACAGCTATTAGTAGTGTTTTAATATGTACAGTCATTTTGATTTGTTATGATCACAATAGGGTGCAGATGTCCTGCGTTCTGTTGATTCCTTTTGCATCTGCAGATCCGCTGTGTATGTCATTACTAAATCCCACCTAAAACCCTCTGCTCTCTGGCATCGTCACCAAATCAACTGGCAATTGGCCAGATCTGGAGGTCAACAAAGCATGAGTCGCTCATCTCTGTTTCATTTCTTCTGCCTTCTGGTTTGTTGTCTTGGTTGTATGTGTATTAGCTCCTGATTGGATGTGCAGTTGTATTGTCCTGTGTCCATTCACCTCTGGTTGGATGTGCTTTTGTATTGTCCTTTGTGCGTTAGATGTTCTACTGTTTCTGTTGGATGTTGAATTATAAAGCTGGATGTGAATTAGCTTCTGTTTAGATGTGCAATTATATAGATGGATGTGGATTTGCCTCTGAAGGGAAATGAAACACACATGTATTAGTCACTGTCTTTTTTGTGATCTGAAGCTTTAATGGGTCATCTCTACTGTTCTCTATGTGCAATAACCCAATATGGATAAACATTAAGACTGATGTAGTGTGGTTGTTCACCTCCTCACTCTCTTTCTTCCTCTCTGGGTGCAGTGAAGCTTTGTGGGAAGGATCTGCAGATTCCTGACCTGATCCATTCCAATGGCAACCAGGTGACCATCCAGTTTATGAGTGGACCACACAGCAATGGGCGAGGCTTCTTCTTATCATACGCCACAGACCAGCATCTGGGTAAGGTCACAGGCCTTTGTGTCTGTGGGTGGGTGGGTGGGTTGGTGTGTGTGTGGTTTGGTCGGTGTGTGTGTGTGTGTGTGTGTGTGGGTGGGTAGGTGTGTGTGTGTAGGTGGGTCGGGGGTCGGTGTATGTGTGTGTGTGTGTGTGTGTGTGTGTGTGTGTGTGTGTGTGTGGGTGGGAAGGTGAGTGTGGGTGGGTCTTGGTGAGTGGGTGCTGAATACCGTTGATGGCTTTTGGTGTTGGTTCTGTTTTATAAGATTCCTCTGTCCTTATTGTTCATTTTATTAAATTTGGACAGGTGTGCTCTACACATGTCTGGTGCCTAGCAACCAGCCATCCAGTATGGCTGCATGTGCACAGCTGGGACACATCTAGAGGCCCTAAAGCGTGCACACAAGCGCAGTCACCATCACAAAAGCAGTCACAATCACACAAACACAATCACAAAAGCACAGTCACAATCACACAAGCACAGTCACAATC
>JAGFZM010002197.1:0-10945 GCA_017657215.1 Limnothrissa miodon
TATTCATGCTTTTATCTCTAGCAGAGTTGACTACTGCAATGGCCTGTTAACAGGCCTACCCAAAAAGACTACATGAGTTCTATATGGTTTATCTGATTTTAAGAGTGGTTTTGGTCGGCACAATATTATAGGCTACATGAGCTGGAGCTAAATACTTGTTTAGACCAGAGCAGAGACACACATATTAAAAGAAGAGATAAAAAGAGAGAATGAGGGAGACAGAGAGAGAGAGAACAATCATACACACACACAAACACAGGTAGATAAAGAGAAAGACACACACACAAACACACACAAGAAGAAAGAGAAAGAGGCAGACACACACACACACACACACACACCCTGAGGTTGTGGGAGAGGTAGACGCTGGCGGCGCAGGTCTCCAGCAGGTAGTAGAATGCTTTGGGCACGTCCCCCACCCCCATCCAGTGACGAGCCATGGGAGTCAGCACCACCTCCACCACTTGGGCACAGCGACAGCTCCTGGTCTGCTTCGCCCCCTCCAGGTGCTCCTCAATTATGGCGTCCAGCATCGACAGCTTGTCCTTAACCCTCCTGGAAGAGGACAAAACAAACCCAAAACAACAGGACAAAGCATAAACATGTACATTTCATTTAACATTTTTCTGCCTTATTATTTGATAATCTAAGTATCTTAATTAAAGCAGCACCAAAGACTTTTTAAAACCTTACAATAATGTTTTCAAAATCGTTTCGGTGGTCCATCAACTCGTAACAGGGTAATTTGCTCTGAGGCCCTCTATCGGCATTAATAGCACTAAACAACTTTGCCCAGTCGGGTAGCGATCTGTAGTTCAAGGGAAACTACAATTGACTTGCCTTATGGGATGCTTCCATTCAAATCTGTGGAGGGTGCGATTTTCAAAACTCGTTGGTGCTGCTGCAGATTAGATTAATCTGCAGAGCAGATTAATTTTTTTTCTCCCATATAAAAAAAGTACTGTATTATATGGTGGTCTTTACCAACATTCAAAGATCTTTGGCACACTGTAACACTCAGAAGGATCTATTTCATCACATCTCATCAGTATTACAAAACTGACATGTATGAGTTTGCCATCAGTTACTTAGCGCTTGTGAAATGGATGCTGTTTCCCAACCAGAACAAACAGGCAATAAATCTGCCACTAGCCGACGTAAATGCCCCTACTGTTGTCAGTTTCAAACCTAGACTTAAGACCAAGCTCTCCTCAGGTGCTTTCCCCTAATGCTTCACTTGCCTTTTATTTGATCTTCTCTGCACTTTTATGTTGATCATTTGATGCCTTCAGAAATGTTATTCTTGTCATGTCATGTGCTTTGTGTTTATTTTGGTACAGCACATTGAAAATTCCTCTGTGTGTGAAGTGTGCTGCATAAACAAAACCTGCCTTGTCGTGCCTAGACAGTGTGTTCCCCACCTCAGGGCCATAAGCTTCAGGCAGAGCTAGGCAATACTAGAGAGTGAACGGGAGGGCATGAATGAAACCCACTGGTTCAGTGTGTGGGAAGACCAAAGCAGCACACTGCCGTGGATGAGACGCAGGGATTTCAAATAGATCCCAAACCAGAGGAGCTATGGGAGTGCTACAGGAGAGCACTAGGGATGGGCACAAATAATCAGCTAATAGATGATTAAGAATTTTGTTGATCACATTCATTTTATAATCACTAAATGCAGGTTGTGTGGTGTGAGTCTCAAGGCCATGTAATGACTATGTGTGTGTGTGTGTGTGTGTGTGGTTGGGGGAATCTTACCCAGTCTCAGAGTCAGGGGGGACCATGATTGTCCCTACAGGAAAAACAAACAAAGAAAGTTGACTTAACTGTAACACACACACACAAATGCACAAACAGGTTCATAATGAGCCAGCCAGGAACGACAACCCTCCATTTGGTTGCCTTACCTCTACCTCCTGCGCCACCATCCCCCTGACAAAAACACACACACACCTCGCCGTGCCTCAGTGTTCTTGCCGTTGTCATTCTGTCTGGAGAACAGGGCCTTCTCACACGACTCCTGAGCATTGAGCAAGTTGCCAATCTCGAAGATGGCGCTCCCTAGCACGGCCTTGTGCCCGAAGATGAACTGCTCGTTGGGACAGTGGGCGCATCGATGGGCGCGCTTCAGCAGGTAGGCGACACACTTGCTGTGTAAGTCTCGCCGCTGCTCCTGCAGCCACAGGTCGTACGCCGTCTCCTTCACCAGCGCCGTGCGGAAGCGCATCACCTCGCAACGCCACACGCCGTTCTCGGACGCCAGGCCTCTCCTCTCTACACACAAGTACACACACGTGAACGCACACACATTAGCCACACAAACACAATGTGTGTGTGCGTGTGAACACACAGACAAAAATCATACACACACATACTTGAAGGCGCACACACACCCACACACCCTGATGATTGTGAATTGAAAACTATTCATCTGTAGTCAGAGGTGTGTAGTGCGCCTCACATGGTACAGGGAATGTCAGTCCTTTTCTTCAGCTTGAGTACTAAAGTCCCTGGGTTTCGCTCTAATGATCTAGAGCTCTGGTGCTTAGTGTCAGCATTCCCGTCACAGGATGTGACCTAATTCCATCATTACTACACCAGGCACTGCGTCGCTATACCAGCAGAACGTGTTTAAGCACGCACACACAAACACATACACACACACACACACACACACACACTCTTGGCCCTTGACATTCTCTTTTTCCTTTGGCATTCTGTCCCTCACTGCCTACAGCTGCTTGGTATGGGGAATACGATGTGGGACTTAATGATTTCCATCAGCAACAGCACTAGCTTAGAGTCACTTAGAGACACTAAGCAGAGTACTGCCTAGTAAGCCATCAGCACAAATGTTTGTGAGAGAGGCAGGAAAGGACTGCTACTCGACACCTTCAGCTCCCAATTATCCATTTTTATTCCAAACCTTTATACAGTTCACACAACTGTATAACCCGTATATGTGTGTTGTACTGTCTTAAAAATGAGTACTTCATAGATAATCCACTGCTGCTTATTATGACCTATCTGAAAAAAAAAATGTTTATGATATTACTAATTGTAATCTCCACACCTCATGGGGAAATGGGTCAGGTGGAGGGAAGTGAGAGACTCACCTGGCCTATACCCGTAGAGAAGAGTTTTTAATACGAGTTTTATATTTGTCACTTATATGTCACAGAAACTTAAGCAAAGTAGGGTTAAAAGCCTTGCAGGTGTAGTGGACCAAAGGCATTGGAACCCAAAGCAATACTAGACTACTAGGATGCTGACTTCTTTAGCCCCCTATGCTAGCACTGTCCCATTACCCTTCATTGTTTGGAGTCTCACCCCATCCTTCCTCCTTCTCTGCCTCCTCCTCCTCCTCCATGGTCTTTATCTCTCTGCCCTGCTGCTCGCAGTAGCAGCTGAGCACGTACTCGTCGCTGGCCAGGCTCAGGTCGGCCATGTGCTCGGGCTGCGAGCCGCACACAAAGGTGCCCGTCTTAAAGAGCGACACCAGCGTGTCGTTAAGGTTGTCCTCCGTCAGCTCGGGCAGGATGTGCGTGATCATCTGCGTGGTGAACGTGTGGCCGATGATGGCCGCACACTTCACCACCATCTGCTCGCTGGGCAACAGCTGGTCCAGGTGGGCAAGGGCCATACCTGCACAGGTGGGAGAATAAGAGTGTGAGAGGAGGAGGGGATGGGAGGAGAGAGAGTGAAAGAGGAGAGACAAAGGGGATAGTGATTAGGAGAGAAAGAGTGAATGGGAGAGAGAGAACAAGCGTGCAAAGGAGAGACAGAGAGAAAAAAGGAGACATTACTACTATATGGGCCAAGCCTCAAAGTTCCTTGGATTCTACACAGACTGACAGTAAGATTTGTGACAGCCAAACAATTAACACATCTATAACGCAACTCCAACAGGCTGTTGTTTAAGATTACTGAATACACTTTGAGCTGTGCTAGCCTTGAATGTTTCTCTGTTACTTTCAAAGGAGAAATCTGAGGTGAGTTGCTGAATGCTGAATGCTGTCTATCGGAACAGAACCAGAAAATTGGATGCAAGTAGAGTGAAAAGTGACTGAACTAAATAGGGCATACTGGAGCAAAATGAAACCCAAAGTTATGGTGCCCCAATCAGTTTGGGTTGGTTGCCTGTTCACTGTTCAGTCTATGTTGTATCAATTCTCTTGTTTGATCTATCTTATATCAAATTTCCTACTGATTGGAGACTATGAACAATGGTTTAGAAAAGCATGTTTCCAGCCTCATAAAAAAAAAAAACACACATGCTAAAATATGGACCGCTTTACTTTTGTAATGATTAATCAATCAATCAATCAGTCCTTTTCATAGAACAATTTTAAGTTTTTCTGCCACTGATGTCTTGGGAGAAACAGTGTCCACAGAAAAAGGCTGTTGCCAATTTCGCCAGTCAGGACCAGAATCTGTAATGAGGTTGTGTGTCTCAGTGCTTAAGCTCCTGGTCCTGTGTCTCCGAAACGTTCAGGTGCCCAGGGATGCAAACAGAGTTGCAGAATATGGGGATATATTAGGCTTTCTGCCATGCGGCTTAAAGCAGTGCCACCTCTGGGAAACAGCAAACAGTAAACAGATTACGTAAACACATAAATATGCACTCAGCTCCTCAGTGACACTTGCAGGGTAGAGCAAAAATGAGAAAAACAGTTGATATGTCACACTTAAATTTCAAACTTCATAAAAAACAAAACGAAACAAACTGTAGATACACTGACTAACCGTGCTGATTCAGAGAGATATTAGGTTGCAATCCACTGTGAGTGTGTGTGTTTGTGTGTGTACTTAATCATGCCCTTTGCCAGCTCATTCAAACGTTGCCTCAGCAGCATGGGGGATGTGTGTGTTGGGTTACTGTTTACATCTTCACTCTTCCAATGCCTCAGACAGTAGTTTCAAAAAGATATCAATGAATACTTCATTCGCAATATGATAGACTTCAACAGGGAATGTTGACAGTTTAGACCAGGGCTATTCAATTAAAATTTCATTTGGGCCACATTTCAGAACCAAGATCATAAGTTGGGCCGCACATTTTCAGCAGTCATTAAAAATTCTGACATTTTTCACAAACTAAAACCATTTTTATTTTTTACCCTTAAAATTGACGACATTCTAAAAAAGATTGAGAATGCATGCAATTATATATCTCTAAAATGAGGTGGGGTGGAGGAGGAGGCATTAACTACTGTAGCTTGGTCTGTTTCTGATATTCTGGGTGCGTTGAGAAATAGGCTACAATCTCCCACTCTGATAATGGAATAACACTCCACGGTTCGATAAAGACAAGCTTATTTTTCTGTGACTAAACAAACGGACACATTTATTGTGGACACTTTATTGCAGACACATATGGACATGTGTCTGCAATAAAGTTTATATATATAAACGTTTTCTGATAGATCAAAATGAACATAAACCAGCAGGTTAAAATTGCGGTTAATGTATCAGTTGCTTGACAAGAAAGGACCATGAACGATTTTGATTGTTTTTTTTACCTGCCAATTATGAGCTTTAATTCATAAATCGATCCAGAACCGGTCTATTTCCTAAAAACTTCGTCTAGCAGTTAGCACTGTTCTCATTCAGACTGACGTCACGCTCTGCTGCTCTCTCCCTTCAGCCGGAGTGGCCGGTGTATGCTCTGAACACGCTCTAAACACTTCGAAAGTGTGCCGTTCTGAATAAACCAACGACTCTACACTCAGAAAAGTTTTAAAAGACCAGAGTGTACTCGGAGAGCTCAGAGTGTCAGTTTACACCCTCTGTAAAAGACCCAATTTACGTTCTGGAGGCTCGTGAATGGTGTTTAACTTTTATTGCTGCAGCGTCGTCAGGGCCGCATGTGCACCACATCTGGGCCGCATTTGGCCCACGGGCCGCCTATTGAATAGGTCTGGTGTAGACTATGTTCTAGGGTGAGACCTACAGGAATTTGGACAGTGTAGACTACGTTCTAAGGTGAGACCTACAGGAATTTGGACAGTGTAGGCTACGTTCTAAAGTGAGACGTACAGGAACTTGGACAGTGTAGACTACGTTCTAAGGTGAGACCTTCAGGAATTTGAACAGTGTAGATTACCTTTTAAGGCAAGCGAGATGGGAATGTGGGCAGTGTGTTTTACCTTTTAAGGTGAGAGGGATAGCAATCTGGTGGAACTTGGCCCCCTCGCTGGTCAAGCACACATATGTCTGCATGTCACCAGTGGACTCGTCCAGAGCAGTCATCTTGCGACACCTCAGGCCGGACATGTTCTCTGGTGAATCAAGTCCTAAGAGTGCATATCCCATACAGTACTTCATTATCAATAAAAATATAACAGCACATAAAATTAAGTTGAAGCTGTGGACAGTTTTAAACCTAAAACGAAACACCTAGTGTAACCATTTCAATTTGGAGTCCATTGAACACTGAAAATTGGCCACATTGTTTTCAATAGAGCCAAAGGAGAACATTAATTTGGTTCTTAAAGTAGGGTCTGGGGACCTCTGGGATCTCTGGGTGTGAAAACATTTGCTACAAAATAACATCTAATGTCCAACTAATAAATGGATAGAAAAATGATATGGTTACATTTGTGTGGTGATTATTTCTGCATCCCTTGGGTAATAGAGTTTGAAAACCTCTGGACTAACAGGTTCCTGTGGGTGCTCACCGTTGGATCTCCTCTTGACGTCCTCCTCTGAGCTGGACCTGCTGGAGGGGAGAGGTACCACCACACTGGGGCCTGGGAAGAGCAGCTCCACCTCCCGGCCATCCTCCTTCTCCTCCACCTTGGAGATGTAGATCATGTCGCTTAGGTACAGGCTCTTCAGCAGCTCCTCACAGTAGTAGGGCACCCCATGGCTCCGTTCCAGCAGGAACCTGCAAAGGCCAGCACACCGAATCCACACCAACACCAAAGCAAGGGCCACCCTCAACACACTGGATCCACACCAACACAAGAGCTCAACACATTGGATCCAGCCACTCACTGACTAAAGGCACTGCAAGTGATTTCAAGTTAAAGAGACACAAGGCAGCCACTGACCTGTTATGTAACTAAAACAATGTCCTAAATTCTAACCAATACATGTGGGTTTTGTTTGCAAACTATATACAGACACTCACATCCTCCCAAAGCAACCCTGCTGTTTTTAAACTCTACACTAGTTATTCTCCCCCTCATTTGCATGGAGTTATGTCTTCTACTGCGCTCTACTTTTAACTTGAACATCAAACAGTCCAGAACACCCCTCAGCTAATGCCAGGATCCCGGTGCTCCCTCTAACCTTAAAGGCCCCGAACATTATTACAAATTATTATTACAAATTATTGCAAAGCCAATTAAAGAAGAAATGTGCTGTGAATCAAGTCTTATCTCTACTGTTAGAGTGCCATCATTAGTGCGAGAGCTGTCATTAGGAAAGTTTGAGAGAAGAAATGATACAACATAGACCAAAACGCAAACTGGCATCAAGTACTAACTGAATGGGGCATAAAAACTGTTCAGTTTCATTTTTCTATGCCCCATTCAGTTAACATTAGCTGCCGGCTCCTTTTTCGGTCTATGTTGTATCAAATCTTCAAGTTTTTTTCCCACAGACAGCATTCAGTGACCTGGAACAAGAGTGCTATGGATTCACACTGGATTTCTAGGAATTGCTTGCGAGTCCCAGGCTAAAGGCAGACCGAGCACACTGGAATCGGATTTCTGCTATGAGAGTTCTACCCACAGCTCCACTTCAGTGGGGATGCGCACAACGCCGAGTATCTGGCAGGCCAGCTGGGCGATGACGGAGGGCTCGAGGCCGTTGAGCTTGTGGTAGGTGGTGCGCGGGGACTGCAGCAGATGGAGCAGCTCGGGGTTGCGTTTGCTCTGGTTGGAGAAGGGCAGCACGGAGAGGAAGAGGAGCACGTGAGTCACCTCGCACAGCTCCGCCAGGAAGCTCAACGACAAGGCGTCCATGAAGTGAGCCTGGTCAATGACGTATATGCACGGCTCCCGCTGCGCCATCTGGGGGCACACAATAGGACACAAGGACAACTGCTTGTGATCACTAGGACCAGGAGAACATACCTGTCACGTTACCTAATGCACAGGGGGGTATTTCCCTGAACCATAGCTGCTACTGTAACCACTTAGAGTTCAGGGGGGGACTAACCAGTTAGGGCTTAGGGAGTGCTAATCAGTTAGGCCTTAGAGAGCACTAATCAGTTAGGCCTTAGAGAGCACTAATCAGTTAGGGCCTAGGGGGCACTAACCATTTAGGGCTTAGGGAGCACTAATCAGTTAGGGCTTAGGGGGCACTAATCAGTTAGGGATCAGGGAGCACTAACCAGTTAGGGCTTAGGGGGTACTAACCAGTTAGGACTTAGAAAGTGATAATCAGTTAAGAACTTATGCATCCAAGTTAGCTATGAGACAGCCAATGAGAATCCCAAATTACATTGGGGTGTGTATTACATACATACCAACTGTTTTACATGTATGACATACTTCACTTGAGTGGTAAGAATGTCTTACGTGGCAGAAAAGCTGCATGATGAAATCTTTTGTCTCTTTAACGCGAGTCTCGCTGTTCATGCGTGAGACTCTGTTTGATACAGGAAACTGCAAACAGACAAATAGAGAACTCCAGAGTAGAAACATCAGAGTAGATGTACAACATCTAGCTTATTAGCCACATAATAATGACATGAGTCTGTCATAAACAGACTTAGTGTTTATGACTGTTGTTATAAGTGTTTTTTGATTTTTGTCATATCTGCATCCCAAACATGAACAACAGTGTGATCAATGTCCATGAAGTATTGTGTCATGTTTATGACAAGCTCATGGCATTATTTTCTGTACATCCTTCACTAAAGCATCTAAAACAGCATCCAAGTTACTGTACTCCAACAGTACGCCAACGGGTTTAACACGTTTTCCATCGTACCTTGACCGGGAGGATCTCCCTGGGTTGGAAGCGCATACCGTACCCTATTGCATATGGTACCATGACCAGAAGGAGCTAATTGGGCAGTAGTGTAGCATAGTATAGTGTATTGTTTCATACCTTGACTAGGAGTATCTCATTGAGCAGACAGAGGTTCTCCCTGATGGCCGGCTCCTCGATGTGAGTCAGGATGACCCTCTCACGCTCGGCAAAGCTCTTGCACGTCTCCACGGTGAGCAGGAGGGCCAGCAGTGTCTGCAGGGTGTAGTTCTGCTGGTGGATGTCTGTTTTGGCCAGCTCACACGGCATCACTCTGAACATAACAGGCCATTTCATTCAAGGACAAATGCACAGTCAATCGGTCAATATCCTAGTCGTTTGAGGCTGCCCGAGGGCTGCTGGTAGGTGTATGAATGAATGAAAGCTTTTGGTACAGCGCAGACCGAATATCTGAACTGGTAGCTGCGCTAACAGATTTGGGCATAAGAAAACTAAACTTCCACCCTTATCATTTAGCGTTACTTGCTGTTTTGCAATTAGGTTGATGCTTTTGTGTCATTCTTACACCCCAACAGCAATGTAAAACAGCAGAGCTAAGGGTTGATTCAGCACTTTTCCCAAGGCAAACATCATCATAATTTCAGAGTGAAAGTGAATTATCGAAGTCATTCGTTTCCAAATTAAAGTCTGAAAATAGCCTCTAGCCTCTAACATGGCAAATGGAGATAAGCCTATAAAGTTCACTTGTTATGCGCTTATTGGGTGTTATTGGGAAATGTTCTGCTCAATAATAGGTCCCCAACCCAATACAGTTGGAGAAACCCTGGGCTAATGGGAGGACATCACCTTAGTTGTCGATGGGCTCTGTAAACCACCTCTGCCAGGAGACGGCTCTTGCCATAGCCGTTGCCTCCTCCATAGATCACCACATTCTGATAGGTGTATGTGTCCGAGGCTCTGCCCTCCAGGAAACTCCGGACCACACAGGAAAAAAGCTCCATCTCTTTCTCCCGGCCTGGCAAAGGTTGAAACGGGACATATTCAGCTCATTCTGCCCCTTAGACTTATTGATGGCAAAGTAACATGTGATTTCACAGACACAATTGCAGATGCACTATTGGCTAGCAAACAACCAAGGCACAACAGCAGCTGGTCTTGCTGCTGTCATCACACCTAGACCTGCCAAAAGCTTATGTTAGGCTACACTTGCCCATCCTTCATCTAAGTGGGGAACAAAGGGCTATTCCACTACTAACCAAATGAATGTGGTCCAGATTAATAATCAGCAACTGAGCAGATAACTCACCAAGAAGCTGTCCTTCCTTCTCTCTCACCACAGACATGGGGGACTGACCTACAGTTCTGAACAAAACAACAACATCCACCAGTCACACCAGATTCAGAAAGGCCAACTTACAAGAAGGTTAATTTACTCTAAGTCACAGAACCTTCCAGAACCCTCCCTGTAAGTTGAAAAAGGAAAAAGGAGTTGGTAAAATAAGAACTTCCCCTCACATCCTGACTTTCCTGGCCGTGAACTGGTATATGGGCCCAGGGTCTCGCACTCCCTTCATGACCTTCTTGGGCAGCTCAGTGAAGTAGGCCTGGGGCAGTCTGGAGTAGTGATGGGTCTCTGTGTCACATGACACCACGCCAGGGTAGTGCATCATCAGACGGGCTGCCAGGTTCACCTTCTTTCCAATCACTGTATGCACATTATAACATTATATTGCATTAAATCATTACTGATCTCTGACATTACACATTAAAATATTATATTGTATTCAATTATGGCACTGGATTAGAGTCTAGTTTAGATCACTCACTGCAGTCTATAGGTGCAGCAAGTGAAGCACTTAACAAAAGTGTGTTACAAATAACATGTGCTGGGCTGTGAGGAATGTGTGTGTGTGTGTCTGTGTGTGTGTGTGTGTGTGTGTGTGTGTGTGTGTGCACCTGTATACTCATGCCTGAGCGTATGGCCAACTACTCCACAGAA
>JAGFZM010002198.1:0-47779 GCA_017657215.1 Limnothrissa miodon
TATGTATTAAGTATTAATGCATTGCATAGTTTATAATGAGTCATGTGTTTCCTAACTATTAATCTTTTGTGGATTACACAGTAGTTAAAATGTTAATAAATGTATATTCATGTACCCTTATTGTAAAGTGTTACCAGATCCTCTATAATTACAAAAAGGCTGATGAAATAATCTAGTCTACTGCTAAGATTTGTGGGGTGACCTAACGATTCTCTCCAATTGTCATACAATATTAACTAATAGTAAGGAGGAAGGAGATTCGGTAGGGCTCCAGGCACCACAGCTCCCTCCATGTGACTGCGCCTAGGCAAATCCCATTTTGTCCAGGCCCTCTGGGATCCTTGCTGCACTGCTCTCGCTACTCACTTCTCCTCCTCTCTGCTTCTCACTTCTGCCTGCACCATGCCTCGCCTGGTTGTCATGTTTGACAAACTGGTTGTCTGGTTGTCATGTTTGCACCTCCCCAGGTTTGAAACTGCAGAGCCGAGACCTTGTTGGTGGACGCATTGGTTGCCAACTATGTCCCACAGCTTCAGGGAAGTGGCAGCCTGTTTAACAGCTGAATGGGCTGTTAAACAGGCCATTCAACCAGACTGAATGGGCATGGTGGAGATGGTAAAATGAACAACAACAACGATCTGCTATCTTAACAGTTATGTTTTGTAGCCTATGTTAATGGTTTTTGTTCATATGGAAACATATTATTGTCATTTTTTATATTATAGCCTGAGCTGTGGTTATTGCAACTACTAGTTGTAGGCTGTTCAAATGTATTTGAAACAATCACTTTTAATTCATGTAGTGTTAATATAAGTCACTTTTGAACAAAAAATATAATTGTTGTCTACAGGTGCTATGCTCAAGTTTGTAAGGAGATACCAGCCAGTCAGTCAGTGCAAGCACATCTGAACATTCAGCTTCAGCAAGTACAAGCACAGATCCAGATTCAGCCAGTGCAAGTTCAGGTCCACATTCAGCCTCAACCAGTGCAATCTGTTTAAAGGTGACTGTAAAACATGGTTACATTTTGGCCCGCAGAGTTCAGATAGGAGGGCCCCTTAACAGGATTTTGCTTAGGGCCCCATGGAGGTTAGAACTGGCAACTGCACGCAAGTGATTAAAAAATACAAAATATTTATATTATTTGCTGTGGTGAGCAGATACTCTGCAGTGAGCAGGAAATTTAGCTTATGGGAATACTACACAACATGGCCAAAAACATAACTACTAACTGAAAATTTAGTTAACAATGTAGTTAAACAATATTGCTAAAAACTAGGACCAGTCACAACCATTGATGTTGTTAGGTTTGTTTATTCAGAATCATTTAAAGTTTATTCAGAATCACTTACATTGTTAAATTATGTGACCAAAGGTCTAAGTTCAATGTTTCAGTTGGACTGTAAATTCTGTACTGTTGCTTATGATAATAATATGATTTTAGTGGAACACTAATATGTTAACACTATTTTGGAGTAGGGCGAAATACAATCTTTTGCTAATATGGCAAAAGATACGTGGTAGACCTCAGTGTTAGCCTACAATCCCCCCAGTGCCGTAGCTCCGCAGACGCACATAACGTTTCAGATACTAATGTATCTTCGGTTCTCTGAACGAGAAGCCGAAAACGGATAGAATGGATAATGCATGCTTCATGCTTTATTCGACTGAATTTAACTAACACCAACCTTTTTGAAAAAAGGGCAGCAAGCGTCTGCGTCAGTGACGTCAGAAAGGTTATAATAATCCCTGCTTGCTTAAGATCTGCCACTTTTGCCATGCGCACAGCGATTGCACTTGAGGCCAGAAGCTATCCGTTTTCGGCTTCTCGTTCAGAGAACCGAAGATACATTAGAATCTGAAACGTTCTCTTTCACTTCTTGCCGAAAACGGATAGAATGGATCACTACAACCAAGCCTCAAGTGCCCCCTTCCGAGAGGCCCGAGGTGGGAGGATCCACATGCGAAGGCCACAGAGAGCATGCTCTCAGCTAAGCCAGGCCTGGAGACGACCAGCATGTAAAGCCAGATGCCCAATTTCCAGATGCCCAAGAGGCGCTCTGGCAAATATCCTGAAAAGAGACGCCTTCCAAAGGCCCATGATGCTGCCACTCCACGAGTGGAGTGCGCTCTCACACAGTCAGGCGGGGGAACACCCGCCGCCTCCTATGCGAGCGTAATAGCCTCGGTGAGCAAGTGAGACAAGCGCTGAACAGACAAAGGCTGGCCCAGCGCACGCTCGCCGTGGCAGACGAACAACTGATTCGTTTTTTTTTTTTTTTTTCAACCCTTGCGTGCGTGTCAGGTACGCACGCAGGACCCTGACGGGGAATAGAGAAGTGGGCACGGTTCCACCCGACTCAGGTAGAGCAGACAGCTCACTCCCTCTCGATCTAGGATCAGTGGAGAGCACTTAGGGTGAGAAAGGGATTAGGGCACAGAGTGTCCTTGGCATCTCCATGCGCAACGTAACAATCAGGACTGACAGCGCAGCCAAAAACGCTGACGCGCTTAACAGACACTAAGGCAGAGAGAACAGCTTCAGGCTGATGTATGCTAGAGGGGTGAAGGGCGTAGTAGCCAAGTCACTCAGGACTGTAGCCAGGTCCCAGGAAAGGACAGAATGCATAGAGCAGGGGCGTAGCCACCTGACACCCTACATAAGCGCGATACGAGAGGATGCGAACCTGGAGAGGTCCCCGCGTAGCCTAGATGGCAAGTGGAGATTGCTGCGAGATACACTGTCAGTGTGGATGGCGTGCGCCCTTGATCAAACATGTGCTGCAGATACTGAGCACATGAGCCACTGGGCAGACAAGCGGGGGACAGCCCTTGTCTGCGCAACATGAACTGAACACGCGCCATTTCAGCGCGTACAGAGGCCTGGTAGAAGGCGCTCTGGTGCTCTGAATGGTCTCCACCACAGCGGCAGACAGCCCGTGTTCTAAGAGGCGTGCCCTTTCAGGGGCCAAGCCGTCAGTTTCCACGACTAGGAGATCTCTCCTCACAGGAAGGGCCCACGGTCTGCCCTCTAACATCGAGATCAGGTCCGTAAACCATGTCCGCGATGTCCAGTGAGGGGCAATCAGAATGGTCCTGTGCGCTCCCGCCCTGATCCTGGCCAGGACCTGGCGCAGGAGAGGGAGCAGGGGAGCGTAAAGTAGGACCGGTGCCACGTGTGGACAGAGATGCCAGTCTGTTGCGCGCAAGCGCCCCTGGAGAGGAGGTCCACACCCGCATTCCCGGTAGGTGAGTGGCCCTGACCGAGAGAAAATGCTGGGATGCCCATCTGATCACTTGGATGCCAGGCACTGTAGGCCGACAGACCGCACGCCACCCTGGCGATTTAGATAAGCAACGACCGTAGGATTGTCGGTGCACACGAGGACATGCTTCCCTCTGAGGAGGGGGAGACACCTAACTCTGGCAAGCTGTGCTGCAGCGGGTGTAGATGTAAGAGGCCGAGAGGCACAGCGCCTCCGGCAGCGCAGAAGAGAGCCGTCAGGCGCAGACAAGCCTGACCGCACCGAACAGCGCCCTTGCCTAGGAGCTCGCTGAGCTCCTGTCTCAGAATGGGTGCTCTCTGAGCGCACCACTGACTGCAAAACCCCTGCGAAAGGTGGGGCAGTTTCAATTGAAGCTGATAACCTTTCAACACCATTGAGAGGATCCGGCGAGAGCTCAGTGCAATGAGACCAAGCCTGCTCAACAGCCAAAGCGCAATGCTGCCACCTGGATCCGACCTGGATCGTGATTCAGCATAGGAGCAGAGGGTGCATATGAAGTGTCAAGCACTCACACACAGCGTGCGTGCAGAGCACCATGCCTGTGACATCACGTTGAGCATGATGCGCGGCGGCGCGTTGGACGCGCCCTTTCCGCGAGGTCAGGCCGTCTGCGTGCAGACGCCCCTCACTGCGGAGGCCCGTGGGGCAGAAGCTGCATATGAAGTGTCATGCACTCACACACAGCGTGCGCGCAGAGCACAATGCCTGTGACATCACGTCAAGTGTGACGTGTGGGCGGCGCGTTGGACACGGCCGTTCCGCGATGTGAGGGTGTCTGCATGCAGACGCCCCTCACTGCAGAGGCCTGTGGGGCAGAAGCTGCATATGAAGTGTCAAGCACATACAGCGTGTGCGCAGAGCACAATGCCTGTGACGTCACATCAAGCGTGACACGTGGGCGGCACTGTGGACGCGTCTATTCCGCGAGGTGAGCTTAGTAGCCGGCGTAGGAGAAAACTCAGAGGAATAGCTCCATCCCAACGGGGGCCGAAACCACTCAGGGATTAAGCGCCGCAGAACACCCTTCAAGAAGGCCGCCCTCACGGCGTGAGCTACCGGAGAAGGTGGTCACACTCCATTGCAGAAGCCTGGGGACGACATGGTGACCACGGCGTGGTCCACGCCAATCGGACATCTCACAACAATGAAGCCATTGAGCGAGCTAGGGAGCCGTTGGTAAGCTTGATTTCTCCAATCTTCTTAGCTTTGAAAAAAGCTGTTGGTTGATAAGTAATGAAGAGAAAAGTTCAGTGAACGAACACAGGTGTGCGCATGAATTCGCAAAAGAGGCAGATCTTAAGCAAGCAGGGGTTATTATAACCTTTCTGACGTCACGCTGAGCTGGCAAGCCAGCTCGCGCTGACGCAGACGCTTGCTGCCCTTTTTTCAAAAGGTTTGGTGTTAGTTAAATTCAGTCGAATAAAGCATGAAGCATGCATTATCCATTCTATCCGTGTGTAAACGTAAATGTGTAAACCATATTAGTACTATAAATATGCATTAATATTCTTAAACAATACAAAAACAACATAAACCAACTTTCCCGAGAAAAGGGGTGAATCTTCTTTGTGTCCCTCTCTCCAGTCTCCTCCTGGTGCCCCCCTCCCCCCAGTGGTCTGTTCGATTATGCCTCATTCGCAATTTGGTATTGGTAAACACCTGTTCGAACATGGCCTCGAAACGGCAACAAGAGTCGGGAGCGGAGAAAAGAAAAAAGAAGAAGCGTGATGAAACTCGGGCGTCGCTTGCCGGTAAGGCAATATTTAAATAAAAGAAAAAGTTCATTATTGTAGCCCTTGCATGCATGTAAATGCTCCTGTCCGTCAACTATGTGATATATATATACAAATGTTGCAAATGATTGCTGCTGGGCAGTTTGTTTATGTTGTGGATATGAATATAAAATGGACTACTAAAAGCAACTCATCATGGTCACTCACTCGACGGTTTTCAAATAACGTTAGCAATCGTGAGATTAGCATTTCCCTCCTCAGGTTGCTAGCTGGCTAACGTCATGCTATTTCTGATTAACCTTAACTTTGGGATAGGTCAGCGATGCAGTCAAGTATTATTATCAGATTAGACAAGTTTACTTTGTATGATGCTGCATTTCAGGATATCTATAAAGACGCATCGCTTAATTATGCCATTGACGTCTGAACACATAAATAGTTCTCCTTCGGGTCCTTAGACATATAACACTTAGGGATATTCGCAGCTTCGTTGTGACTTCGCTGAAAACTACCACCAACCTTTTTCATAGAAAAAGGCAAGCTGTCCACATGCCAGCAGAGGGCTTGCAACTCCAAGGAGAGATGTCACGAAGTCCATAAAGGCATGAGCACAGATCTGGACCTCCTCTTTTTTCGCGACAGCGTTCCTAGAGCTCTGTCTGCGCTTTGCTAGCTACCATTAACCTGTTGGCTCCAGCTCTTCTTCAAAAAACTTATTTTAAGCTCTTACCTGCATCCGCGAGGCTTCTACAGCTTTATCTCCGAGGCAAACCAATCGTGGTGCCATTAGACAGTGCGGATGTCTTCCACCGTGTGAAGATGCGAGGACTGCATCAGGCAATGCCGCGCGAAGACCTGCACCGCTTCTGCCATTTGTGCATGTACTGTACAGATCTCGGTGGCGAATCCTGCGTCATATCCGGCTCTACCCGAGGGCTCTAGGGGTCCGTGTCGCCGTCTTCGACTCTCCGGGATTTCGTCTGACCACTCCTGGGCGGACGACTAGTGTGACTTAGGTCCACGATTCCTCTGCCTCTCAGCTAGCGCCTGGGGCTAACTCCCCACTAGCTACTAGCTAGCCAGCTAGCTCCCTCGTGGTCAGCTTCTCCGGTGGTTTCGGCCCTGGTCCTGCTGGCCCTCCACCCCGCTTGACTCGCAGGTGACTTCGGCCCACGCGCAGTTAGCGACTAGCCAGCTAACAGCTAACAGTAGCTCAGGCTCTACCGACGTTAGCTTCCCGAGAGCCTTCCGCTCCCATTGCTTCGGTCCCGGAGGCGGAGGCATCTGATGAAGAAGCGGATACACTATCCATCTTGACGAAGTAGCCGAGATATACTTCAGAAGCAGCGGCTATGCTTGGCATAGACAGAACAAGCTAGCCTAAAACGCTTGTGTACGTTTTTCAGCCTACGTGGTGTGGCCTCGCCCCCCCCCCTTCAGTCTGAATCAGTCTAAAGGCACCACGATTGGTTTGCCTCGGAGATAAAGCTGTAGAAGCCTCGCGGGTGCAGGTAAGAGCTTAAAATAAGTAATGCGGGGCTCTATCAGTTTTGGATAGTGTATGCATGGCTCCCTAGCGTCACTTACCCTATGGGTGCTGACTCAGGGACAGCCAGCCCCCCCACCCCCCACAGCCCCGCGCGCTCCCAAGGAGGCCGTATCCCCACAGCGGCTGGCCACTGGGCATGCGCGTAGCGCGCGGCTGTGTAGTGGACACGGACGCTACCCGCGGGTATCTGGCTGTCGCCTCAGACGTGCTGCCAACCCTGTGGAGCCACCCCTGCTACCGCTCGCAGGCCCCTGCCCCCTCTCGGAGGGAGAGAGTACCAATGGCGTGTGCGCTGCTCAGCGGAAGAAGCGAGTCCTCCGCTCGGGTACCCGGCAGTCGCCTTAGACGCGCATCCAACCCCAGGGAGCCGCTCCCGTGACCTCTCGCGCTCGTCTGCCGCGTGTCCACTCAGCCTGTGCTCATTAAGCGGCCTGCCGGTTGGACCATGTGCGCAGCTGGACGGGGGAAGTAAGTGCTCCTCTTGGGCATCTGGACGTCGCCTCAGTCGCGCCTCCAGCCCTATGGAGCCACTCTCGCAGCCTCTCGAGCCCCGCGCGCTCTCAAGGAGGTTGTGTCCTTCCCCCCTCCCCCCCTCCGGGTTTGTATACTCCCTCATGTGAGTTAGTGCCCTGAGGTTGGTTGTATACTCCCAAAGTGTCATATGTCTAAGGGACCCGAAGGAGAACGTCTCGGCTACCCTAGTGGTAGCCTCGGTTCTCCGAGGAGTCCCGCAGACATATAACACATCTGGCCTCAGGTCGCGGTAGGTAGCGGTTCGCGCCGTGGGTACGTGAAGGGCGAAAAAAGAGGCGGTCCAGATCTGTGCTCATGCCTTTATGGACTTCTCTCCTTGGAGTCGCGAGCCCTCTGCTGGCATGCGCACAGCTTGCCTTTTTCTATGAAAAGGTTGGTGGTAGTTTTCAGCGAAGTCACAACGAAGTTGCGAATATCCCAAAGTGTTATATGTCTGCGGGACTCCTCGGAGAACCGAGGCTACCACTAGGGTAGCCGAGAAATTCTCGTCTGTCTTCAGGTTCATAGATCAAGGACGACATCTGTTGGTGAAACTGTACTATGAAACCTATATCTTCCAGTAATGTTGATTTCCTACCTGCGCATTTATATCAAATTATGTACAACAATTTTATATTGCCTTTTGCCATTGGTGAAATCTATACATGTAAAATATAGTTTGTAATTTTAAAATGTACCAGTGATATACACATACACTTTTTTTTTTTTTGGGGGGGGGGGGGGGGGGGGGGGGGGGGAACCATACAGCATTTGTGCTTAGGGCACTCAAATGGCTAGCAACGGCCCTGAATCCCCCCACCACCATCTTGCCCTTTTAGGGACTGGCTCATCATGAGGTAGGCTATTTTGCTCCACCTGTCTACCATGTTTGGCTCAGTATCATCTGACACTACTGTTTTGTTGAAAGTCATTTCCGTGGACGCTACATGGTCACTCCCCTGTCAAAGACAAGCGCTATCCTTGTGGTAGGTGTTCTTATTTTATTAGGTTGTATCTTGTAAGGCAAGGCTAAATATACAATTATTTACTTGACATTAACGTGCTATACTAAATTGAACTTGGTTGGTTGTGTACCTCCTATAATCTTTTGATTCTATCTGTGTCTGTTCAATGAACACATGCTACTGGTACTGTAGAAGGAAATAGGTTTAGATAGCGAGTCAAGCTTAACCAGTAGAACAGGTTTCATGGCTTTAACAAGCAATGATGTGAGAGAGCAAGCATAGAATAGAAGAGGTACATTTCTGAGAACATATTTTCCATGTGTAGACACTTTTCACCATTGGTCCTGGAACCAGTTTTTAAAGTGGGGGAACCGTCAAATATAACTAATAACTGTTATTATAATCAATGGCTAGTTTGGCAACTTCAAGACATCCATGGAAAAAACAATAATTTATTTGAGACAGGGGGTATAGTGTTGTTTCTTTTGTGTTATTTCTTAATAATACTTTAAGAGTGATTGCTAAAGGGTGAATTGTGGTTTCACAGAAGAGCTGTGTTATGATTGCCTGCATAGTGTGATCTCTAGGGGGGAAATGTGGCTTTTAGGTGGCTTTAGGAGGTACTCTATGTGATGCTGCAGGATTTTAGTGCGATTTCATTTTTGTCTCAAATTTTAGGCATCTCCCCTTGATTGGCTAGCTTTCTATCCACTGAATCAACTGTGAAACAGTCTCAAAAGACAACACAGGGGCTGTTCTCAAACCATAATGGTATATTCAAATAAACACTATCTGCAGGGGGGTCTGAATTTAAATTTAACAAACCAATCAGCCAACCAATCAGCAACAAGAGTGGGTGGTCGATTGGTTGGCCGTGGTTTTGTGTGTTTAGATTTGTTTGATTGTTCATTCAAGGATTACAGCCCTATGTTGTATTATGAGACTGTTGTTTTTCCCACAATGTATTCAGGGGGCAAAAAGAAAGCAGATCTAAGAGAGATGCCTATAAATGAAGACAAAAATGAAATTGTGCTAAAATCCTGCAGCTTCTCATATAGAGCACCTTCGAGTTTGTTTAAAGAGCCCATAGAACATGTTTTTTGACCATCATAAAATGTTCTTTGAGCCTCAATAATTGCGTATGCAAATTTGTGCGGCTGAAAAAGACCCAGGAGCATCACTAGGCCTTCTATTCCATGCTCAGCAATACATGCTCATTACAAAATGTTCGTATTTCCCGCCCCCTGGTCAATTTCCCGCCTCCTGGCGCTGATTGGCTAGTTCATTGTGAAGCGGATTGGCTCTCTAGTTACTCTTTCGGCTTTCGGTGAACTATCTTAGTAAACATTAAATCACGTTAACTATCGGAGCTATTTAACATGTAATGGACTTTAGAAATTCAACCATACAACAGCCAGATCCATAGCGTTTGGAAATGAATGTGTCAGACTGGTAAGTTTTATTAGAACTCAGGTAACTAATGTTACTTACTGTGTAATTAAAACTGCTTGTCACATTCAGACACGGCATTGGGAAGTTAAACAGAGTTGGCATTTTACATGAAGGACTATTTTAGTAAATCGGTAAATTGATGAACTATCTGAGTAAACAGTAAATGGTTAACTATCTGAGCTAAATAAACACGCAATTCAGGAATTAAACCATACAACAGCCAGATCCACAGCGTTTGGAAATGAATGTGTCAGACTGGTATTAGAATTCCCGGTAACTAACGTTACGTACTATGTAGAACTATGGTTGTTTCACGCATGCAGACACGGCATTGGGAAGTTAAACAGACGTATTTCTACATTATGATATAGGATTGTCAGCCTTTATGACAACGTTATGCAGAACCATTTACCATTTCATATATTTAGGCATAGGCTACGTTTCAGCACTAATGTCTGAGGTTATGATATGCTATGATAGACGGCGATATGCATCTTTACCGGGAAGTTAACGTAGGCTATTACATTTGTATAGTAAACATTCCAAGTTCACCTAAAACCCCGGTGTTAAAACATCAACTACTCCCGTTGAATGCCAGGTTCTTGAGGAAGGTAGTGCAAATTCCGGAGAACCCCAGTTTCACGTGTGTGCCGACATTTTTTCTGTATGTTGTCCAGTTAAACAGAAATTCAAAATGCACTTATTTCAAACAGAAATTCATCATGCACTTATTTTTCTTGGAGCCGTTAGCCGTTCTCAGTGTTATCTAGCTAGGCTATTACATAGACTACAGTTTGTTTATAGCCTACCACCGAAGCAACAGGGGGCTGGACAAGCGACTGTTCCAAACAATTTTTGATTGGACCAAAGATTCTAGAGCAGAGCTCTTTGGATTGGACAATGTAATGGAGGAGGTGTAGCTTTGCGCTGTCTACGTACACAGAGCACTGGTTTCAGATTGTTTTTTTTTTCAGCCCGGCAAATTCTAGCCTGAAATTTGCATATAGAAGGAGGCGGAAGATGGTTTTTGGAGTTTCGGTATAGTCCGTTGGATACCTTAAGCTACCTAAATTCCACAATAACAAGGTAAATGTGTTTTTGCATTCTATGGGCTCTTTAAGAGTTGTTCTTGTGCACATAAGGAGGTACAGAAGACAAGGGTTGCTAGTTTGAGCCCTTGCTGGTGATACTGTTGGTGATAATAAAAACTGTGTGTGTTTAATTTGCAGCTCAAGGTTTGCCTGTCCAACATGCGAATCAAGCTAGTGATTCCAGTGATTTTCTTCATTATCATTGGCTTTCTGCTTACCCAGAGGGTTCCATCTGTAAAAACATTTTTAAAACCAAAACACAAAGGCACCTCCCTTCCCCCCACTAAAACCACCATTTTATTATGGTACTGGCCATTTGGGGTGAAGTATGAGAATTTGGATGGTGTGTGCAATAAGTTTGGTATACAAAACTGCATCTTGACAGACCGCCAGTCACAGTTTTCTGATGCAGATTTTGTCATTTTCCACAATCAGGAGTTGATGAATGGAGAACAAAAATTACCAGTGCACCTCACCCGCCCAGAGAAACAAAGGTGGGTTTGGTTTACTCAAGAAAGTCCTAAAAGTAATCACAATGCCAAGTCATTGGGTGGATATTTCAACTGCACAATGACTTATCGACGTGACGCAGACATTTATGCACCATATGGGAGTCTGATAAAAAAGGAATTTGACACTGAAGTGAAAGTTGAAGATTTTATACCAAAGGACAAGGTTTATTTAGCATGTTGGGTAGTGACTAATTTCAAAACATGGCATACAAGAACTGGTGTGTATAACAAACTGAAAAATGTGATACCAATTGAAGTGTTTGGTGGATCAGTGGGCAGGAGGCTCGATGCTGACAACCTTTTACCAACAATTTCTCGCTGCTATTTCTATTTGGCCTTTGAAAACTTCCCCTCCAGAGACTACATTTCAGAGAAGTTTTGGTACAATTCCTTGATTGGCGGAGCTGTGCCTGTAGTTTTAGGTCCACCACGGGAACAGTATGAAGCTGTGGTACCTAAAGATTCCTTTATCCATGTGAACGACTTTAGTTCTGTAGAGAAGCTTGGAGAATTTCTAAAGGAATTAGCAGAGGACAAAAAACGCTATTCTTCATATTTCAGTTGGCGAATGACAAAAACTGTACAGCCAAACTACTGGATTAAATCTATGTGTGATTTCTGCCCGCATGTGAGCAGCCTTCCAGCACATAAAATATATGATTTGGATGCTTGGCAGTGGGAATAATGTGGTAGGGAGCAATGATTGAAATCTTGTGCTTTTCTGATCTTGATTCATTTGAAATATATATATAGATTATACAATAATATCAAATTGCAAATTGTTTTAACAACAGAATTGCCCAAATCCTTTTGGATTTACTTTTGGAAGTTCTTTGTTGGATAAAAGAGTTTACATCACACTCATACTCATACTTATGTCAATGAATAATTGGAATTGAAATCTCAGAAGAAATTTAGACTAAAGCCTTAAAGCGCCCATAGAACACATTTTTTGACCATCATAAATATTTTTTTGAGCCTCAATAATAGCAAATGCAAATTGTGGCTGAAAGTGACCCAGGAGCACTGCTAGCGCGTTTTCTACAGGCTCATTAAAAAGGCTTAAAACGAAAATATTCATAATTCTGGCCTCCCCTGGCAAATTCATGAAGCAACAGGGGATTGGACCAGAGACATTTCCAAGCGATCTTTGGTTGGACTATACAAATATAGGAGATGTATCTTAATGCTGCCGACGTCGAGCCACCTCATTTCAGATTGGCATGTTTCAGCCCGGCCATTTCTAGCTTGAAATTTACATGTAGAACGAGGTGGAAGACGGCGGTTGAAGTTCATTCAAACTATAGACAGGTTTGTTCACTTGGTAATTTGGTCATTTTACAGTAAAATCGTAAGATGCCCTCAAAGCCAGTTAGCCAACAGCCAGGACTAAAGTCTCATGCCTGAAAGTACTCATATGAAATTGTGTAGGCTATATTCACTTAGTCAACATAAACAAATAATCACTGGCCAAATTTTTTTTTGTTAGTATGCCTTTAGGTGCCTATTGAAGGTCTGTAGTAAAAGCTGTGACCCATGAACCAGACAATGTTTTCTTAGAACATAAGAATCATAATAGCCTTTTTTCTATGGGACGCACGCACTGTATGCAAACTTCTGTTGGCCAAATAGTGCAGGCTTACTCCCCTCATTTGAGGGTATAGCTTCTTATGAGTCAGGCTTTTGAGATTACACAGGGTTTTCAAGTGTACACCCCATATAACTTACAGTCAAGCACATTGAAATGCAGCTGAAAGTAGTGTGTCTAAATGGCAGTTGACAGTACTGTTCCCTGGAAATGTGAACACATTTTTTTATGGAATGATTCTGAAGATTGTGTGTTGTTCTTGTGATATAAGGTGGTATAACGGTGATGTAAGGTACTAGAAGTGGTTCCCCTAAATGATTTTACTCATGCATCAGCAGTCAGCCCACTCCCTCTGAGTTAGGCTACTAAATCTTTAGTTCAAATATTGTTTTTGGAGAAACTTTTATGTTTGAGCTTTAAACTATGTTGACTATTAGAAAAGCTTAACTTTGTCATTTTAGAAAAGGTTTATTTTGTCATTTTAATCTACAAAAGTATATTAATTTCCAAATTACTGCATTCTACTTAGGGGTCGGCATGTTATGGCTAGGTTATTGAACGTAACTAATAACTAGAAAATGTATGTGATTACATCCAGCAGTGTTTCTGTTGTAATACTGTGTAACTACTTGTATGCATAATGTGTGCGTGTTTCCCTGAAAAATAAATACTTTAGAAAATAATGCTGATAAATATGAATGATTCTTTCTTTAGTTTAGATTGACAGAAAGTACTTCTCTGAACCACTGTGTTCTGGTTAAGTTGTGTATTTAACTGAATGCCGCTGCCTGGCTTATACGGTACATCACTCAGTGCGCACTGAGAACAAAAGACAGGCCTCATTTATAAAACTTTGCGCAGAATTTACACCAGAAGATGGCGTATGCACGGAACTTACAATGTGCATGCAGAAAAAAAATATTCAGTGTGCACTGACAACAAAGGACCTGAAGAGGGTGTAGAAGATCATGAAGTAAGTTCAGCAAACTCTACAGTCTTTGCATAGAAGTTCAGCTCACTTTCTTTTGCTCTTAAAAGCCACAAGTTACAGTAAATGGCATGCCCCACTAAAATAGACAAATAGAATCTAGCATACTCCTACATTATTTGTGTAATTGTCTGCTATTTGTATTGTCCTGTATAACTATATGTACATTAAATGTTGACTGGCTTTAAATGACAATCTGTCTAATTCCAATGAAGCTCAATAAGCAGAGGGCAAAAGAACATTGCATTCTGGACCATTTGAAGCTGTTGATCCACTCAGTCTGGGCCTATTACAAGGACATGAGAAAGACATTAGATCAGCATTTGGGTGGACCTTCGGGTATGGCCTGATATTTCTTATATGCAAAGAACCGTGCAAAAGAGGCAACATGATCTTGATGGTCTTCATGATTGTTACGGTTGTGGGTTCTGTTATTGAGTTTGTTTTCTGGGGCTACTTTACCTGTCTGCCATGTGGCTGTTTTTTCCATGTTCACTCCCTAGTTAGTCATGTAATCCTGTCATCCGTATTGGCATGTGCCTGTCTTTCCCTCTGCCCCTCACTGTTAATCGGTGTTGTTATCTTATTATTGTCTCGTTAAATTACGTTTCTCCCAAGTTTCTTGCTACTCTGAAGGAGAAGAGTTATGAAGTTTATGTAGATGTTGTGATGTATGGTTGGCTTGACAGAGAGTTTAGTGTTTGAGAGTTTCAGCTAGAAATGATGGGTTTGCATCCATGCAGATATGTCAGAAAGACAATCTGAGCTTTGAGCTGTGACCGTTGGGTCGTTAGGTGAAAATGACAGATTTAACTGGGCATGACCCACAATTTCAAAGGTACTAGCATGCTAGCTGACATTCTTAACAATCCATTGCCCCGACTACAGTAGCACAGCAGCAATCACATATGTGATCAATGCTTCACTGCATTAGGGAAATTTCCTACAGCATTCAAACAGGCTCAGGTAACATTGCTGCTCAAAAAACCTTCCCTTACTCATACCCAAGTGGAAAGCTTTTGGCTGGTCTTTCTGTCCATCCATTCCTTTCTAAAATGGCTGTTTTCAAACCGGTTGGAGGCAGGTATTGTGGCAGGTGCCTCTCCCAGAGACAGTTCCAAATGAACTTTGATTGGACCATCCAAATGTAGGAGGTGTATCCTCCTCCTTTTACGTAACGGTGGGCCTCTGTTCAGATTGGCCCAACGCTGCCATTTCTAGTTTGAAATTTACATGTAAGCAGGCAGGAGACAGTGTTGAAGTTTTGGTATAGTCCATTGAATACCTAAGGTACCTAAATTCAACAATAACAAGCTAAATGTGTTTTTGCATTTTATGATTCCTTTAATGCTCTACTTAAAGCAACACGCCACCGTACTTCAGTACTGGAATATGTTCTTCCCCTAACTTAGACGAGTTGATACATACCTGTTTTGTCTCTGTGCGCGCACGCAATCGTGATGGTGCGTGATGCTACTTTCTTAGCATTTAGCTTAACCCAGTTCTTTCAATGCACACCAAATAGCCTTGAAGTTAGAAGCCACCAAACAAATCCACGTCTTTCCTATTTACATGCGGACACTCGAATAGTTATTAAAGACGGTTCTGGTGACACAAAATTTGTATGTATTGCGGAAGAACACTTGGGAGCCCTTCGCTCCTGACAAATCTTCTCCCCCATTGACTGTATATGTTCTCCCTCAAGGATGTTACTGGATGTTACAGGATATTCCAATACTGAAGTACGGTGGCGTGTTGCTTTAAAGGTCTCATTCCATCGTATTTTCATTAATTTTGTGGTGGTCTCTTGTCTAAAATAATGTCATGAGAGTTGGTTTCGACAAAATTATGCTGTGGTTGTCTTGCTTCAAGCTATTTTAGTTAGGTGAAAACGAGAGCAGGGATAGCTCGAGAGGATTCTTATGAATTTTAATGATATGCAAATTTATTGTCTTTGATTGGCTAACAATACTGTGACGCTCCCTCTATTGCAGGCAGCCTAACGTTTTCTTGAGGGCGGGCTAACTGCATAGCTAATTTTCAAAGTGACATAGGCTTGCACGGCTGTGCCACTCATGGAGTGATTAGTGGCGCTTGCTGATGTTCCAACCCAAGTATCGTAGCAAAATACAGTTTCTGTCATGTTTTATTTGCCATTTTGTAAGTCCCATAGGGATCTATTTGCTCCTTCATATAAACAAAGTGCCAAATAAAACATGACGGAAGCTTTATTTCGCTACGATACATGTTTTGGAACATCATTGAGCACCACTAACCACTTGGTGAGTAGCACTTTTTTAAAACCAGTGTTTTAAGGATAGAAACAACACATGCCCATTGCTAGCCATTTTGAAGGCAGGCAGAGGCAATTCTACATTTCCCAAATAGCCGAGACAGAAGCAATCGTCAAAATTTCGATGTCAACCACTTTATTGCATTTTAGACAACCTGTGAAAGGGGCTTAATGTGTTAAACACCGATTAATCCCTTTAAATCTCAAGTGAAATGTAGCACCACTTCCATCCATACTGAAACATTATATTGTCTTGGCAGTGTCTTATGACAATAAAATCCACTTAACTTGAATTTGTGGGAAGTACTAAAAACAAACTGTTCATAGGCTTGTCAGTCGGAAAGACTGCTTTGCTTGTTGACTGCGGGTGGCGCTATTGCTGTTTGTGTTAAGCTGAAGGGTAACACTGTGTGCACTGTGTTGTTTACATCTGTATCTGTATAGTCTGGAGTTATGGACCTGCCTCAACTGTTTTACCTTTTTCAAATTCACTTGGCGTAAAAATGGCCCACATGGCGTAAAAAAAAATATTACGTCTAACTGATTTTAAATTTATTTTATGCCCTGATCAATTATTGTATTAAATCTGAATAATTTAAAAAGGGTTAAAAACGATGTTTGCTCATCTTTTTGAGTTGTCAAAATGCACCAAAATGCATTTTTTTTTTGGCATTGTCAGAAGAGAGAGAGGTTAGAAGTGTTATTGTAGAAGGAAGTTAGTTTGTGAGTTCTAATTTGTGAGCACTGCAAGCATTGTTACTGCTAGTATTATTACACCATCACTAGTATCACTCAAAAATGATTCATCTTTCATATAATAGTCACATAACTACAGAGCAGCATCTTTACTCTCTGGTTGTTTGTTGATCATTCATGTAACAGACCTTTGAGCAAGCATGTGCATCTCACCACTTTGGCTTTGTTCTTTAGACTTCCTGAATTGTTCTCAATGCAAATCCAAGAAACAAGGAAACCATGCTGATGTTTCTGACATTAGTTTAGGTTTGAGAAAAGATATGAGTGTTTGCAGAAGGTGACATGGAAGAGCCCACTTTCTCTTCTTTATTTCTTGCTTTTTCTCTCACTTACGGATAGGGTGCAAAATGAGGGAGTTGGGAGAGAGAGAGAGAGAAAGGAAAGAGGAACAGAACAGACCAAAATCAACCTACAAATGGAAGAGTGTGCAGAGCTCTGTTTTTCAGAGGCGTCAGTCGCACGTCAGCTTGCAGGAACACTTGTACACAACTGAAAGTGAGCAGAACTGCATGCAACCGCTCAACCACGAGATCTTCCGCTGTGACCACCGGCTTAAGCACACACTTCCTAAGGTGATTCCGCCGCACTACTGCTGCAATTCCTAAGGTGATTCCGCCGTAGAATGATTCCACCGCACTACTGATTTACTATGTTAGCATGATTATGTCTGTATATATCATTTAATTTTACTTCATTGATCTGCTTATGTTGACTATATTCATTCTCAGATTTAATGTTCATGGCTACATGCTGGAACCTGATGCTGTAGTAAAAAAAAAGGAATCATATTTTATAAATAAAATGAACATAGCAAATTCATATGTGCAGAAGCAATATAAACTCAGGATTAACGTTAAAAAATCATGATTGTCATCACCACCTATGTTGTGTACTGTGCATCTCCACCCTAACCACATAACATGGGAAGTCAGCCTCCTGACCACAAAGGTGGGTGGGGAGAGCAACATTAAAAAACCCAGTTATGACTTGATTTTTTTTATTCAGCAAAACAAACCACCATTATTTGTAAATCATCTTTCCACAAATGTAAGACCTAACCATCAACCAAGTTGTTAATGTTTATTCGTTTTCAACATTTGCCCTGACATGCATACACACACACACACACACACCCACACACACAAACAAAACATTTTAAATGTTGTATTTTAATTGGGATGGGTCTATATGAGCTTGTGTTAGTGCATGTCGAAACGTCATAGCTGCTACTACTACTGCAATCTGCAATAAACAAAATAAATCAATAAATGAAAATAACTAAATGGAGAAATCACATTCATTTAAAAATAACAGTAAAAACAAGACACTTTAGTAGTCTCCTTGGACCATTTTCAGCCCAACTGAAGTTAGAGACCATATCTGGAGACCTCCAAAAAATCATATAGATCAATGGCAGGGCAGGGAATTAAAGCATGTTAGAAAGAATAAGTACACTGAGTAAATGTATGAGAGTATATGAGAGATAAAAAAATCAGTAGGTTCATCCTAATGCCTTTCCAGATTATTGTTAACTGTTTTTTTTTGTTGTTGTTGTTTTCTTTTAGTTGTTAATATAGATGTTCTGTGGACATCTACCATGTGTAGAAACTTCAAGAGAAACTGCTTTTTGTTAATGGCCATACTGCTCTCCACTTTTCTAATCAGAACTTTTGTACCAAAACTGAAATTCACTAACTGTTACTCTGAGGATAATGTCACTATCCTGCTCTGGCACTGGCCTTTTGGAAAGCCATACAGCCTAAATGGAGATGTGTGTCGAGAGCAGTATGGCAATCATGGTTGCCTCCTGGTGGACAACCGTTCCTTGTTTTCCACGGCAGATCTGGTGGTCTTCCACCATCACGAATTGAAATTAGGTCAACAGTTGCTGCCATTAAATCTTCCTCGTCCTTCATGCCAGAGGTGGATCTGGATGTCCTTAGAGAGCCCTGAGAACAATGGGAATCTCCAGGGTCTCGGCGTTCACTTCAATAATGTTATGACCTACAGATCGGATGCCGATATAACCATCCCCTATGGGAAACTGGTGCCGAAGGATACAGGGAACAGCAACATGGCTGGTGCTTTGATCCCGAGTGAAAAAACGTCATTTGCATGCTGGGTTGTTAGTAACTTCTCAAAAAGACATAAGAGGACAGCTGTGTTTGAGCAGCTAAGAAAGATAATCAAAGTGGATGTGTATGGAAAGGCAGCAAGAAAACCTTTGCATGCAGAGCAACTGTTACCCACAATCTCTCGCTGCTACTTTTACCTCGCTTTTGAAAACTCCATCTCCACAGACTACATCACAGAGAAGTTTTGGCGCAATGGCTTAATGGGTGGAGCTGTTCCTGTAGTTTTAGGTCCACCACGGGAGCAGTATGAGGCAGTTGCACCAAAAGATTCCTTCATCCATGTGGATGATTTCAGAACATTAGAGGAGCTTGGAGAATTCCTCAAGAAGCTGGCTAAAAACAAGGAACACTATGCCACCTACTTTGCTTGGAAACAGCAATTTTCTGTCAAGCTATACACAGACTGGCGAGACAGACTTTGTTCTATCTGCCCCAAGCTTAGCACCTTAAGATCACACGAAATACACAATGCCCTGTGCAATAACAATATAAAGAAACATTGTTATGGTTCCTAATGAAATGGATCTCTACCTCAGCGACTGAACCAAACCCTCATCTAACATTAAATGGGATGTGTGTTTAGTAAAACAGTGAAGCACTTTTTTACAGAATCAATGGCCATGCAGATTACATCAGTATCTTATGACTAAAATGTGCAATTGCTTTGAGAATGAATAAATATCTGCCTTTAGAACAGTTTCTCGATAAAAATATTATGGACTCCGTTTCCCAATCACTAAGTAGTTCTTAATTTCTACCTTTGGTATGAATTTCCTCTGCTGCTGTTGCAACAACCCCTGTCATTAGTCACAAGTACAAGAACCTCCCTTACTGTTACGACACGATTCCCGAAGCGTTCATACACACAAGTATGCCTCATGTAAGTCAAATGTTCAGAAGGTTGGTCTGGACCAAAGATTCTAGAGCGCTACGTCACTCTAGAATCTTTGGTCTGGACCTTTCTTACGTTTATGTTCATGTTTTTTAGCTCAATCACACCACTAATTGAGCTTAAAAAAATATATAATTTTTGTCTTAAGATGTTTGTATTTTTCCAACATGGTTGTATTGCATTGTGCACTTGATTTTACACTTCTTTTGTGATCTGACATGAACTGCCAACTGCTGGATTTTATATAGACTGGTGTGTGCCTTTCCAAATCATGTCCAATCAACTGAATTGAAGCTCAAGGCAAAGTCTGTTGTGGTCGAAAAATTAGAATTGTGCAAAAAAAAAAAAAAGTATCCAGGCAGAGTCAGGGATCAGAAGAAATCTCAGAACTTTATTCTCGATGCACTGGAGACTTACAATCTGTCGCTAACAGGAGAAGTCTAAATAACAATACAAGAACAATTGTTTTTAAATCCTCCCGGCAGCAGAGTTCTGTGTTATCCTTTTTTAAGGTGATCATAAATCTGTCAGAGGCACCACCAGTCTTTTAATATGTCTAACTCAGAGGAACTCAAGTCCCTCTGACCACAACTACCAAAATACCACTCTGAAACAAAACAACACAGATGTCTGGCGTCAAAGAGTCGTCTTAAGCAACAAGAGCCCATTCTTTAATATGGTGTTGCTCTAGCCTGGGCCCGCCAATACTTCCTGTGGCGCTACATTCGATTTCCTCTGGCCAAGCTGCCGTTACAGAGCATTTCTGTTTTCCAAAAAAGTGGGAACCTATGAGAAACGAGCTTACGCATACGTCATCAGAACGAGTGGTCTGATTGGTTGTAGATTCGTCAAATACTATACAGATGCATCTGATGGACGCAGGTTAAGCCCTCCTCCCAGAAGCCGGGTAGAACGGCAGCTTGGCCAGACAAAGCTCCTATGAGTTTTATAGTCGTGGAAGCCAGTTTAGTGTTGATTGTACCATTGTTCATTACCATGTTGATTTAACCATTAATAATGATTAGTTAGAAGTTCTTCCTACATTGTGAATACATGTGATTTCTCAGGATTTTTTTTTGTTGTTTTTAATAAATAAAAAAAAAAAACTCAAGTAAACATTTTTCACATTGCCATTATAGGTTGTTGTTTGTAGAGGATTTTTAAAATTTATTTATTTTAGAATAAAGCTGTAACATGACAAAATTTGTAAAAATATGCAATGTGAATACACTGTACACAGACAACACTTCTACCCACAATCAGAGGGTGAGGCAGGTGTCAACCCATAATTGTTAACTAAGGTAAGCTAACCATACAGTACTTAACACATTGCAATATATTAGTTTACAAAACCAGAATGATTTATTTACTGTATATCTGTTCACCACAATGGATTTGATGAAGCCTCCAACTGAAAACATCCGAGCCAGTGTACTGTGTAGGGAATGTGATGTATTGTTCATAATATATAACAATTTTTGTAACATCCTCCTCCCTGCCACCAATAAGGGTTCCAAAGTAGTCCCCAGCACTGAGCTTGCCTTCCTAATCAGCTTGTTAAATCTGTTAGAGTCACAAGCCCTGATACTGCTACAAGGCAGATGAATGCAAAGAAGATAATGCTTGCCACCACAGACTGATAAAACATTTGTAAAATCTAAGTAGGCTACACACATTAAAAGACCTAATCCTCCTCAAGAAACAACAACAACTGCTCTGACTCTTCAACAGCCTCTGTGTTCCTGTCCATTCTATTGTCTCTGTGATGCCTGAGATAGTTATAGCTCTCCATCGGCTCTAACTCTTTCCAAAATTACAATGTTTTAGCTTACCTCTGGTCCTTCCAAACTCCACCATCATGGTTGTTTCCACACCAGTCCACTAGCTGGCAGTACTCTGTTCCCCACATCACCTGTGACACATCCCACCAATGCAGAATCATCAGAGAACTTCAGCAAATGGCAGGCCTTGGAGAACTACTGCAAGTCGTGAAGAATATTAAGAAGAAGCGGGGTGGAACCGTCCCTGTCCCCCTGCTCCTGTACTGCTTTCTACCTGCTCACACACACAGCCTCCAAATCACACAAACTATGGCCTATCTGTGAGGTAGTTCAGGTGGTAATGGCAGTATCCATCTGCATCCTCTGCAGCTTTTTTATCCAGCTGCAAAGGCTGCATTGTGTTAAAGGCACTGTCAATTAATTTAAAATAAAAAAACAAAAAGATGATGGCATCCTCCACACCTACCGTGGGGCTATATGCAAACTCTGATGGGTCCAGGAAGGACGTCATCTGTGTTTTAACAACTGACTCATCATCTGATTGCTGGAGTTAGACACACAGGTGGGAGGGCTGGAGAAATGAAGGTAGCATGTGAAGGTGGAGAGAGAATCTTCAGAATCTTCATCTTCAGAGGTAGAGAGAGGGGCATGTGGAGTTGGGAGAGCCCTGAACCTGAACCTGTTGAATAATGTGTTCAGCTCATTGGGCCTGCTAAGGCCACCCTCAGGCTGACTTCCATACTAAATAGTCCGTATCCCACTTCACACATCTTGCATATGGGTCTCTCGGTCATTGGGCTTAGCATATAGTCTAAAATAGGACACAGTAGAATACCTTGATTTCGCCTAAAATCAAAATCCCAATTAATTGAACATTTTAACTCAATTACAATTAATGAACAATTAATCAATTAATTTTATTTTTTTGCCCTCATAGTTCACTGACAAGTGAGAGATTTTTGAATGAAGGGAGCATTACTTGATTTTAAAATAATTGATGAAAACACTATCTATGATTATTTATTGAACATCAATGTATTCTTTGGTACAAGCTGCTTTTTTTGCTCAGTTGCCTCAGTGTTTAAGCTCTCCATGTCTGTGGAATAACATAACAGAGCGGGGTCACGACTCCACACTCTGTAGTGTTTTTCAAGGGAAGTTAATTGAAATAATTGACCTGGAAAAATTTGATCAATTATAGGTTCTGAATGCCAATTTAGATTTCTTTTCAATTGATCACCCAGCCCTAGTCTAAAACTCAATGTCTTTCATTAAATGCAATATGTCGGTTTTGACTACAGAGAACCCATTAAAGTACTGGCATTTTCTGTCTGTTGTTGATGTGAACATGAATGAATAAATGTGATTTGTAAGGGGGTTAACTTTTTTTTTTTTAGTAACCTTTTACTTAAGGGCCCTTTTTCTTGTGTGGTTGCATATACTTAAACTGAAAGCTCAATGCCTCATGTTAAAAACTAGTGCAGACATAAGCACTAATATGGTAATATTAAAATGTTATAGCATTTTAATGTCATTCAAGCGCAAGCGCATGTTGCCACTGACTCATGCTTTAAAATAATCACACAGTTGCAAAATACTGTATAAAAATTGATTTGTCTAATCAACTATTAGAGTGAGATTCAAGCACCCCTAAAAAGCAAAAATAAAATTTAAACCAGGAACAAAGAAAACATAAAACTTCAGTTACTACCAAGATAGTGATCAAGATGACACAGCACCCATTAAGTGATTGGAATGCCAGATGATGTATTTAATAGCTACATTCACAAGGCAACATTGCCATCAACCACAGAAACACTTAGTGTAGGCTGTGTCTCAATAAATTATTTAAGACTGTCATTTACAGTATGTAGTGAAAGTGATGCAGCAGCTTGAAAAGTGACTCATTTGAAAATGCAGGTGTAATATAAGGCACATAACTTCACAACAAGGCCATTAAAAAAAGGACAGCACCATACATAGATATAAAACTTCAGAATGGCATTTGTGGCTATAGAGATATGAAAATAAATCCAGCAATTAACCTTTTAGATTTTAAAAACGACATGTTGACAAATTAATGTTAAGAGAAAGGAGAAAACGGGCAAATGCTACTTAATGGCTTCAGATTTCCCATGTTGAATGCACTTGCCCTTTAAACCCATTTTTAAACAGCCAATTCATAAGCCATTCCACACAAATTGGCCTTACAAAAAAGGTTTGCCTCACACTGAAAACAAAACACATCTCATTATTAATTAAAATCTGTGGGATTTCAAATGCCAACCTTGTAAAAATCTTTGGAGTCACAGACACATCAATACACATGCATAAAATGGGCACAAACCAAAATAAACATCTGGTTACTAAAATATATGTGCAATAGTTTTAGTAAAAAAGCTCTTCAGCCAGAGCTACAGATGCAGAAAGCCAGACAAACACTAGTAACCCTTTTCTTCCCAGCAACGAGGATAAAAATACCACGAGTTGACAGGCTTGTGAACCACAAGACTAAGCGATTTGGGGCACCCAATCAGGAAATCAAGTGTGCACACATTTGATTCACTTGAAATGGGTGGGGTACCGTAAAGTTATCCGTTGTCAGTCTTCAGAGCTGCCTTTCGAACTGATCTTTCTTCATCCATCCCAACCAGCTCTTTTGTAATGTGAGGAATTGTGGTGTGTGTATGAAGGGAGGGGGGTTTAACAGCAGTTAGCTTGGGAGGTGACCCACCAGTCCAGGGTGCAAGGCCTGTTTGAAAACATCTGGCCGATGGAGAGGGGGCATGTATAAAGTTGGGGTGGAGCCATGGGTGGGGGCTGGAGCAGGATAGCCCTGCCCTGGGAGTGTGTTGGGCCCCATGTGAGATGGGGGTGGACTCTGCTCGTAGTACTGCTCGGCACATTCATCGTCAAAAGGCAGAGCAAGCCGTTTCCCTTTCTGCCTGCGGTTGCAGAACCACACGCGTACAACCTGTTCAAAAGACACCGCACAATAGAAGTTATGAACCAGATCAGCATACATTTGTCAATCTACTGCAATGAAAGGCTGTCAGACGTTTAAAGAAAATGCTTGCAAGACACATGAATGACCACAATGCTAAAGTTACAGAATGCCAATTTGAAGCCAATGATAAAATAAACAGGGAGTGAGCTGACAAACAATATAGACATCAATCTTCAACAAAGCCATCACTCAAAAGCAGTCCCTCTTAGGGACATAATGCACTGAAGTCACAGATCTTAGAAGGAAGTGGACTTACATCTCGCTCAAGACCAAGGTCATCCGAGATATGGGTGATTTCCTGGGTGTTTGGTTTGGGGCATTTGACAAAGTAGGATTCAAGGGCAGTACGCACAGTGCCCTCCAGACTGGTCCTTCTCTTCCTTTTTCTAGTGTCCACAAACACGCGCTCGATTTTGTACATCTGCAAGAGAACAGCACAATTAGCATCCAGTAATTCAAATTGCTCAGAAACCCACACATCCTCTTCCCAGGTAGAAACTGTTGATTTGGTCTTGCACTGCTAGGCCAACCATCCCCACCACCTGTCCCAATTCATAAAGTCCACGTGCACGGTGTTTGGTGAAGGGTGCCAAATAAATAGTAAGACTACCAAACGGGTCTATTAAGTGTGACCTAGGTGTAGCCAGAAAGCCATATACTGTGCTGAAGTCACTCACATCTTGTGGATTCTCTGAAGTTTCTGCGTCATTGAGCCATCTTTGCAATAGTGGTTTGAGCTTGCACATGTTCTTGAAGCTCAGTTGAAGCGCCTCAAACCGGCAAATTGTTGTCTGGCTAAACATTTTACCTAGACAAGATAAAAAAGGAAACAAATTTGTTGTAAATGTACGTTGTGTTTATTTTCTTAAGACGAACCACCTCAGTCAAGTGAGCAAACTGAAATACCATGGCTACTCACCGTAGAGATTGCCTAGTGCCAATCCAACGTCTGCTTGCGTGAATCCCAAGGTGATGCGCTTGTGCTTCAGTTCTTTGGCGAACTGTTCCAGTTCCTCTGTGGTCAGATTTTCCTATAAAAGATCATAGTTTAAATTATATTTCTATAGATTCATTAGGCAAACATTTACGATTAAAGAGTGGCCAACACCAGTGGCTTGAAAAGTCAGCTTCGAACTTACCTCTTCCTCTGAGTCACTGCAGCCACCGCTAGAGGAGCAGCTACTTCGGGCCGTGGTCTGTACCTGGGTCGCTGGTACCGTTTGCGCTGAGCCGCTGTTGTAAAAACCAGGTCCTGAAAATGTATTTCCAGGTGGGGATGGTGAAAGAGACGGAGACGATGCTGAGGTCGGTATAGTTTGAGCTGCTGTTGTGTTGCTTGGGGCGGTAATGTGAGAGAGGCCTGGCCAAAAAGATGGGTTCCACGGAGCCGAGTAATAGACGCCATGGGCAATAGAGGTTGCCGCTGGTGGAACTTGCAACTTCGCCTCAGTAACGTACTCGTCATTAACCTCTTTTTCAGTCTTTATCTCTGGCATTTTTATCTGCTCCCTAGTCTCGGCAATTGGCGGGCTGAGGTTTGCAGGCTGGGTTGCCGTTGTCGTACCGGCTACCTGGCCGGTGTACTCCGGAGCAGCAAAAGGGTACCAATGTTTCGGCTGCGTAAATTCCCCAGCCTGTACCTCTGATGCTCTGTAGTCTCCACCAATAGCTGGGAACGCAAAGAAAGCTTGTGGGGGCGGAGGAGTGATTCCATTGAAGGAAGATTTGTTGAAAAGTAGGCCTGGGTCTTGAAGCACGTGCGGGAACTGAAGCGATGCGTTGCCCAATCCATCCTGACCCAAAGCCTGGGCATACATTGTCTTGTTGACATCAAACGGCCTTCCGTTGCAGTCTGCTGCTGGACTCTGAGTTCTTTCAGACATCTTCAATATCAGTAGTAGAATAGAGTCTTTGCAGTCTCTTAAACTCTGCAAACTTGGATTTGCCTTTTTTGCGTTCTAAGTAAGAGCTACGAAACCCTCCATCATTGGAAGAAAAATTGCCAAACAAGTAAAATCATTCGGCGATGTGCGCGAGATGGTTACACCAAGGCGGCTCACCTTCTTGCGCTTTCTAAGACACGGAACCGTGTAGAGTTGCAAGCATTTGGCGTCTGGGCGTTAGATCACAATCAGTTTTGTCCATTCATTCAGACTGCTTCAACACCTCCCAACTCTCTCTTTCGCGCGTGGAGACATCTACTTCTAACTTGAACAGGTTTTCTTAATCAGTCTCTGCAAGAGGCCGGGTCGTAATTGCCTGCCTTCTCATTGGCCACCTTAAACAATAGGCCCCAGCTGATGGTGAAGTTGTGAATGAACTTGATTTCGTCTCTGGGCGTGGAGAATAACGCTACTGTTTTGTGGAGACATAGAAGGGGGTTGGGGTTGTTTTATTTTCATCTGCGTCCCTGTATTACAATCAACCAAGGTGTTTCATATGAAAACTTAACGCCTAAGGAAATTTAGCTATTCTCCTCTAGTTGATGGAAATTATTCACGATCAACTAGGCTGATGAGACTGTTAATCCATTTCATCCATTTACATCCAAACAAAGAATTTTCAATAATCTACAAATTCATAGCCTAGTGCAAGTATTTCAGCCTACATACATAGGCCAATTAATTTAACCAAAGTGTTAGAAATAATTCAGCTTAATTTAGGCCTAGGTCTATCTTTGGTATTCAAATTAACTGCATTACTGAGGAAACGACATTTCCAGCAACTATATTACCATAAATTCTCAGGGATTCAGGGAAAGTTCTCAGGAATTAGAGTAGGCTATAGAATTCGTTTTTTATGTCATGAACTACATTGCCTAAAACCGTAGATAGGATAGCCAGCGTTGTAGTAATTTACTGATGACGAGGCCTGTAATTAAATTATATCATTTGTGCGGAAACAAGCATAGGTCTACATAGTCTCGTTTCAAAATGAAGCCTACAAGTGTTTTTCGACCTTAGGTGAAGGTGTAGGCTAATGTTTGTGTTTGGTATCGCAATCTGATGTAACATTGGTTTACAGGTGTTAATGTTGCTTGACGAAAACGAGACAGAAGCCTCTAGTGTGTAAACAAGTGTGAATCAGTGGGACGTTTTTACATGTCAGAGAATGGTCTCGATGTTGGGCTCTTCCGAAAGACTTTCTTACTCCTTGACATCATCGGCATCATTTTTTTCGGACCATTGAACCTTGAAAAAAGTAGAGAGATGGATATAGAATAGATATAGGCCTGCTGTTGCTAAGACATAGGCTACAGCTGTGTCTGCCCCCCAGCCGAAACGGTCGCTCCAGATTGTGGCAGGAAGACGCGCCGCAGGAAGGTAGTGGGGGGTATTGTGCAACAAGGCCTGGGGGCACCCCGCAGCTCCCAGACCCAATGTTGCGATGGCCGACCATTAGCTGCCTTTCAAGCGGAACAATACGTCGCAACCCTTTCATTCCGCACCCACCCCCTTCTTCTGAAACAAATACCATCTAAGGTTTCGCTCTACAGACAAGGACATTGTTGCCATTATAAATTCACTAAAGAGCAAATATCCCCGGTATACTGGTGTGTACAGGCTTGCAGATGTAGCCTACTTGACTCAGAATCAGATATCAGATTTTTTCGTTATCCACAAACCTAAAGCACCATCCAGGCACACCTATAGGCCTACTTTCAAATTGCAACAATGTACCCCCTACTATTAAACACACTTGGCTCAAACAGTCCCAACTGAACAAGTGAATTCCCCACTCTTCTCAAATACAAAGCACAGGGAAGGAACACAGAGGAGAGCTTGGTCTCTGTAAAAGCTTTAAAGGACATCAAACCCCTGCTACAGATATTGTGCTGTGGACCCATGGACTTGGTCAGGAATTGTGATGCAAAGTATAGACATTTGGGGAGAAAGTGGTTGGTGTGGAGTTGGGTGAGCAACAAGGGTCCAGATTAAAGTGTTGCTATGGATGAGAAAAAAGATCTAGATGATTTAGATGAGATTGAATGTACCCAGATGGTGTTGGCATGCTGTAATCTTCCTCCAGATCTTCTAGATTTTGTTTTGGGACAGAACACCTGAGAGTCTGGCCTCTGGGTGAGGTTATTGACCTTAAGCCAGACTTGGCACTGTTGTGCTTGCATTTCCACCCATTTCCACCCTTTACACATAACAGTTTGGAAAGAAACAATGCACTAGAATGGAATCACAAACCTAATTTATGTCAAGCTATGAATTTCACATGTGGAGCTTGGATAAATTGTATTGTAGTTTTAATGTTAACAGTCAATTTGAATAAAAGTGTCTGCCTAATGAATAAATGTAATGCAAATAGTTTGAGTGTTTCAGTTGGTCCAGCACTAAGTTTCAAAATAATGATTCATGATTCATTTTATACTATGTGTAGCCTACTATCTTCCCATTCTAATTTGTACATCAGAAATGTTCTGTCTGCTTGATGTATTTCAGATCAGCAGTGCCTCACAGATCATTGACATCTTGCTTACATGTAGGTCTATGTATATTCTGCACATCTAATTTTAAATTTGTGAAATGTCATACATTTATGTCATACAAGTACATGTTGTGATGCCTTATTATGTCTTATTCTTGAATTTCCCCTTGGGGATCAATAAAGTATCTATCTATCTATCTATCTTATTAGGGTCATTGCCGTTTTCTTTTAAAGCAGATCGCTACCCGATTGGGCAAACCTGTTTAGTGCTGTTAAAGCCGATAGAGGGCCGCAGAGCAAATGCAGCAAGTTCACATTGTTACAAGTTGATGGACCACCGAAACAATTTTTGCTGCTGTTTTTTTACATTTACATTTACATTTATGCATTTAGCAGACGCTTTTATCCAAAGCGACTTACAAAAACGAGGATGACAATCAAGCTACATAGCAGAAACCTTAAGGAGCATAGTGCTAGGGGATAGTGCTTCAGTTCATTTTAGTGCTAAGATAGAAGATGATCTCTGAATAGCTGGGTCTTTAAGAGCTTTTTGAAGGCCTCCAGAGATGGCCTCCAGAGATGTTTTAATTCTTGAGTTCCAATTTTCTACACCCATTAAGTCAAGTCCCCTATACTCAGTACAATTTCTCCACCCCCGCCACTCAGGCCAGACCTACAAAAACTACCCTAGAGAGACCCAGCCCTCCAGTGTCCATACCCTCCACAGAGCACCAGCTCGATGGCTTTTTAATTGCTTTTAACACCCTGAGATGACTGCTGTCCTTTGCCCACAACAAAATGTCCATCGGATGACCAATGGCTGCCTTCCTAACACCATTCAGTGTGACAATGGCCTTAGATGGCTCCCCCGCAGCCAGCTCAATGGGCCTGGGTCATATGCCACTCCTTGTGGAGCAACAGTTTACTGGGACTCATCTCCTCCAGTGCCTCCCACCACACATCATTCCCCCAGGACACTGTCTATAGGTCAAGGTGGGAGCAATTAGTTTAATCTGGATAAAAAGAGTCCACATACAAGCCCCTATTTCATTCATGTTGATGTGTGCATGATTTGAGTCTTTTTTAGACGACAAACATTTCTTATATTACATACATGTTTACACTCAGTGCAAACAGTGACGCTCTGTTGTCCAATCCCTAAATGTAACAAAAGGTTTGAAAATATTGAAATATTCATGACTTCACTGCATGCAGGCCATATTTGAGAAGAATTATACTCTTTTTGATCCCGTGAGGGAAAAGGCCTACCATTAGAGCTGTGCTCAGTTTAACATTAAAACAAACACCAAAAATATTAAGGTTCATGTGCTCTAAGCCATGTTAATACAGTCTTATAAAAAGAGGGCAACAAGGAGAGACTATTCTTTTCCAAAACCTAAAGAACTCTGCCATAGAGCATCTATTCTAATAAGCCATTAATATGGTATAAAATTAATAGCAGATGTTCAAGATATAGCAGCAATGATTTAATGAGTGTTGAAACTCGATTTACACAGATTTCAATGAACTTTGAATGTTTATTTTGGGTCTTACACATACAAATATACAAAAAAAGGTGACACGGGTATGTATTTACATCAGCAGATGAAACATTTTACTTTTACTCAATTTTTATCATGGCATTTTTTGAGTACAAAAAGACAATGTAGTGGTAGTCCTGCAAACTTGTGATTCTGATTCATGTTGTTTCAGTTGTATCAGAAATCAATTTAAATTTACATTTCACAAAGATTTCTACATGAGGAAATTAAATAATCGAGATAATTCTTGGAACTAAGGACCAAGTCATGCAGATAATGCGGACACAAATCATGTTTTTTTGTAGTGCTACAAAGTAAAAAAAAAAAAAAAAAAAAAAAAAAAACACACAGCTTAGCTGCAAGCTTTATCAGCCTTAGACTCCAATTTATTTAATGATTGTGGCTGGTTGTCTTTAGTATTTGCAGTCAACATTTTTTTTTTTATCAAAACATATTCCATCCACACAAGTATTAATCTGCCTGAGCAAGGGATAGGAAGAGAAGAACTAAATGGAGAATAAAAACATACAAGGGCAATAACTTTACATCAGATTGACAGGAAAATCAACTGATGCATTTCTGGTGGTGTGTGAAAACAAGGGACAGAGAGAAAGAGAGAGAGAGAAAGAGAAAGAGAGAGAGAGAGAAAGAGAAAAAGAGAGAGAGAGAGAAAACAGAATAATTCAGAGTAAGAAAGCCTGATCGCACAAGAGGGGTTGTGATTTCCTAAGCTGAAAAAGAAAGTAAGCCCCCCCTTTTGTGTTTGTGCAACAAGTAACACAGCAAATAAAGATCCTCTATAACATTTTACTGCCAGTACAAATGTCCAATCCTGTTTTCACAAACATTGTATTGCATGAGGTTAGCTGGTAGTAGAACACTAGTGTAAGCTAGTAACTAGCACGATTGGAAAGTTTGACTGTCAGCAGTTGAGTTGAGGATGTCAAGTTAGTGACAAGTTAGTGAGATGGGGGACATTTCCAGGAAGTCACATGAACATCACATAGGACAGTGTTATGATCAGTCATTCGGAAAAAACACTGAAATACCTATTCTTACCAATAAATCCTACACCGTGAGAAAAATTGTAATGAGAGAATGCAACAACAGACCAAGATAAAACGAAGAAGAAAAGAAAAGCTTGAGAAAGACAGTCAGAGAAAAATAAGAAATTGATGGTTGTGAATACATAAAAAAAAATACAGATGAATGCTCAGATAAAAGTATTTGAGTCACAATTTTAATTTTAATTTTTCCTTCTTTTGTCAGTCTCCCAATTTGGTTTGTTCTTAAGGGGCTTCTATAGCATAGGACATCTGGTGAGGCTTGGGTATTTGAAATGTATTTGTGTATGCATGTGTCTGCGAGTGTGTGTGCGCGTGTCTGTGTCCAGGTCACTTGTGATTCCTATGCTGGTTTAGAGTTGAGTCATCAAACAGTGGATTCCTCACCTCCAGCTCTCCAGTCTGCAAGACACACACCAGAAAAAAAATCATCACATATCCAGACCCTGCATGGCTAACAGGTGGTTAAAAAAAAAAAAATTGGGATCAGCTTACCGGTGCTAGTCCTGGACACTCATACACAGTGAAGTCCCCCTCCTCCGTCTCCTCTTCAGATGTAGCCCCAGACTCTGAGACTCTAGGCTTAACCTTGTGTCTAGGCACGCACGCACGCACGCACGCACACACACACACACACACACACACACATAAAGATCCCAACCTCTGCATACCAGAATTTGGAACTCAAATTTCACTTTATTTCCCTCCACCTTGTTTTGAGCTGCTGAGAAAGAACTTTTCACCAACCAAACTAAACCTCATTCACACACATTAGTACTATAGAAGGCAGGGACAGTATATTTTTGCACAAGACAGTAAAGTTCTCCAAAACCAGCAATCAGTGCTGTGGGCCGTCCTTCTTCCCGTTAAAAGTAGCTGTACTCACAGGTCTAATCTATATATATATATCTAGGCGGTCTTTCTTCATGCTATGTGCAATAATTTACCACTCAATGTGGAACTGAAAGAGTGTGTGTGCATGTGTGTTTGTGTGTGTCCATGTGGTGTATATGCATTTTAAGACTCACTTTTCCAACGAAAGCATCTGCTGCTTCTGATGCTGGTAGTGGTACATCTGAGCACTTTGAGCCAGAGAATTATCTCCAGAGTGCTGTACCCACGGTGAGGGTGAGAGAGGGTGAGAGAGACAGAGGGAGAGATAGAGAGAGAGAGAGAGAGAGAGAGAGAGAAAATCTCAAAGGTTTCATAAAAGAACAAGTGTAACAGTGTCTTCTCATACATACTACACTTCAACAATTCAAACTAACTTTTACAACAGTGGAGTTGTCATCACTGTACTGCCTCATTAGTATTTGTGATATACAAGTATATGTTCAGCTCACTGTCTTAAGGATTGTAAAACCAATAACATAACTCATAACATTAACCCAAACATCAAAATATCCCAAAATTTTCCACAGAAAATCACTGTGCCCTGAAATTCAATGTGAAATTATAGTCACTGAGACTAAGAAGAATGGAGAGCAATGTGCTGATCAGATCAGTGGACTAATGACCGTTTGTGCCGCATGGTGTGACCATACCTTAGTTCCATTGGCAGAGGTCATCTTGACTGGACCTGATGCTCCATATGCAGGGTAGTCCACCTTCTGTGCCAATCGTGATTCCCTCTGCAGCCTAAGAGGAGGGAGATGATGCATGACTTTTGGCGACTTTTGATTACAGAAAGTGCCTGGCTTTAATCTGTCAGTGCAAATGTGGCCTTGTGTTCAATATCGAAGAGGAAGTGGATCTAAATTGAGGTCTATTTTTGTGTGTGTGTGTGTGTGTGGGGAGGGTATTGATGTGTTAGGAGTACTGATCAATATCAAATGCCAGTCTGTATGTCTCTCTCTCATTCACTGTGTATACATGTGTGTGTGTGTGTGTGTGTGTGTGTGTGTGTGTGTGTGTGTGCGTGCACAACATGTTAAAAAAAAAACAATTCTACTCACTTCACCCAGAAGATAGTTGCAAAGATCAGAGATATTGTTCCAACGATGATGCAGACAGAGATTATAACTGAAGAGAGAGAGAGACAAAGAGAGAGAGAGAGAAAGAAAGAAAGAAAGAGAAAGAGAGAGAGAGAGAGAGAGAGAGAGAGAGAGAGAGAGAGAAAGAGAGAGAGCATAACTACATCAGAGGGGAAGCAGCACAAAGGCTCTCTTGGAGGCTTTGCCAACAGTAAGACAAAGAAGATGACAATAGGTGATACAGAGGGGCCTTCTAGAAGGACAACTAAGTTCTTTGGTTTGGCCCAGCTGCCTGTCTTCCTAAGAATATAACCAATGCACGAGACAGCAGTGCATTGTAACGGCAAAGAACTGTCCTTCCGAATTATAATTTCTGAAACTGAATACATGTCTGTTCTGAGTAGCAACATTTCTAAAGATTCTACATTATGTTTCATTACCTTGATCATGTCTGTATTATAAAATTAGTAACTTATAATTAGGGATGTCAATCGATTAAAAAGGTTAAATCGCAATGAATCATAAATGTTGCAAAATGTTGAATTCATTGCAAAAAAAATCTGTCCTTAAAACATCTATTTATAGTGACTCAAATACATTGACATGAAAAAATGTTTGTTCTGGTCATCTTTACAAATGAACTTTATTTAAAGCAGCCTAAAGAGGTTTCATTTATTAAATATATGCTTCTGTATGTATATGTTTCTGTAGAGTTTTGATATTTGGTCTAGATATAGACTATATTTCTGACTTCTAACTTCTAACTTTCTAACCCTAATGGCTGCAAGCTAAGAAACAAAGTGGAAGTGAATTGACCCCTGATAGTTTACTCAGTGAAGCAGGCTATTTGGAAATCCCTATGCTGCCTAAAGTTCACACAAGAAGGTAAGGAACTGTGTGCATACAAAAACGTAGCCTAGCTTAGGCCTTCAACAACAGGATGCATTTCAAGTAAAAGTAAGCTCACACCATATCTTATTTTCCAGACTATATATCTGATCATTTTGAAGCTTCATTTGACAGTTTGCCACACAGTTCATATTATAACTAGTTTTATTTTGCATGCTAGTCACACAAATATGCATTGTTTCTTTCCAAGAGGCTGCATCAACTGAGACATTTATTTTAATCATGATAAAGCACCATTAACACGTTAACGTTTACAGCCATATTTATAGTATTCAATATCTCTTTTCACATTCACAAAACATATAATAAAGCAGACCAGTTTTTGTGTGTTTGAGATTTAAAGTAGCCTATGAAGGTAATACAAAATTAGGGAGTAAGTTCTGTCACATGTATAATCAACAACTAATATTATTTCACCATCATTTAATTTTATAGTCAATAGGACCTTAAGGGCACTTACTGAGAAGCGTGGTGTCCCTGGAGAGGTTGGGCAGGACACCAGGGCCTCTACGTCCCACCTGGGTGAGGGGCTGTGGGGGTTTGGGGGTGGGGTGTGTCGGGGTAGAGGGGCTTGGGGTGGTGGGCTTCTGGCCAAGGGCACGCTGTTGGGAATCTCCATCTTTTCCAGACTTTGCTGGTGAAACTGTATGAGTATGAGTGAGAGAGGGAGAGAGAAAGAGAGAGAGCAATACAGAAAGAGAGGGAGAGACAAGAGCAATTGGTACAGAAAGGACAGAAAGAAAGAAAAGTTGACTGTAAAAGTAGTGGACTAGTCCTGACATTAGCAGTCCCCACACCACTTCCATCCCGTGCTTTCAGTCTATGCACGTTGTTCTGCTAAAAATAGTTCACCTCTTTATTTCACCTTCAACTTCCTAAAATATACCCTCATTTTGCTATTGTAATCTTTTTTATTATTATTATTATTTATTGCTATTTTTATAGATGCAGATGCAGATGACCAGTGGTTTGTATGGGTAGTGTGTATATGTATGTGAATGTGTCTATTTGTGAATGTGTCTGTAATGTGATGTCAGTTTGTACTGATAGCTGTAGTTTTGTGGCTTATGTCTGTGCTGTAACACAATCCGCCCTTTTATCTATCTATCTATCTATCTATCTAGTTGTCGGTCACAGTGATCAACCTCACCAACCTGGTTGTTTGTCTTTTGACACTTGCTGTTTGGCTATGATAGAGGACAGAAAGTCTATTTCTTCATCCAAGTCTGAATGGTAGGTTTCTGCAGCAAAGAAATAAACAGGAAAGAGTGTGTGAAATATCATCTGCTGGGCAGGGACTGTATTCTGCTAAAAACAGAAAAAAAACAAAAAAACAAACATTAATTACTACAGGTTGTTCTAAAACAGTTCAGATTCAATGGTTTAAGTGTGTGTGTGTGTGTGAGTGTAACCACTGCAGTCATGTTGTGTGATTGTGTTCTTCAGAGTGTATTTGTTTGTGGTTGATGTGAAAAAGAGAACAGTGGTAGGTGTATAGTTTAACAACAAACACAACCAGACAGACACACATTCCTGGACTATAAAGGACCTCCCCTTGGCAACCAAGCGTAGATGTGTGTGTGTGTGGCCATGGCAGGGAACTCCACAGGGGAGCTCTGGTCATCAGTACACACACACAGACACAGACACACACACACACACACACACACACACATAAATACACAGTGTGTACAAGTGTTTGTTACAACACACCATTAGGCACATGCAGACATTCAAAAGTAGAAAACAAAGAAAGAAACTGAAACATTTAAGCAAATAAGGTGAACATGAAAATAACGGTAACTTTCGACTGTTAATGATGGTGTGTATGTGTGTGTGTTTATGTGTTTGTGAGACAGCAATATTGAAATGACTCAATCTCATGTAGTGGTCGACCTTAACTCAACTAACTGAATGAGTAATGTGTATCACATCTCCATCCCACTACATCAAGGCTTAACAAATGAGACTTTCTGAGTCTACAGTTTTTGGGGCGGGACAGCTTGACACTTCCTGATCAAGGAAGTCTGACTAAATTTGGCTGTTCTCGCAACCACTTCAGAGAGGAAACATTGGCCTGGAAACATTGCAGTGCAGTTGCAGTGCAGCGTTGCAGTATCTGCTGCGATCAAGTGCGCAGCGTCAGAACCGATAAGGTGCAAGCTGCGTGGCGACGCAGGCTGAGCTTTCCATTAACCCCACATGGTGGGGTGGGTCAAGCAGCCGCCGGACTGGGGGTGATTTACTGCGTGTTTGTTTATGCTCCAGAAGGCCGCCCATCTGCCTGCTCTAACAGCCAGGAGATGATGGGACGGCACTTTCACTCACGCCTGGGCTGGGGGTGGAGGCATTGTCTTATTTCTAAAAGGCCCCCACTAGCAGCACCTAAAAAAAGAAAATCCCTCCACTGTATAGAGAGAGCGCCCCAGCAGGAGTCTGAGGAGGTGGGCTCAGCCATCTGTAGGGCTGCTGAAGGGGAAGGGGAAGGGTACTGCTGGGAATCTTCCCTGTCGCTCTCTGGGCGTGTTCACGTTAGTGTCAGAAGTGTGACTGGGCCAAACCGCAGCGCTGCAATGGTGGCCGGCCTTCAGGGGGGCTGCTTAGACATGTCAAAGTATCACTATGGATTCACTATTACAGGCTGTAAAATATCAAAGAGCTCAACTACAAGAGTAATGTAGAGCTGCTGTGCCACCCACATCAATAGCAGTGGGTAGAAAATACAGTCAAAAGAAACTCATGAGTGGGTGTAATGGAAACATTACTACAGAAACAAAACAGGTTCTCTTTTCAACACTTTGAAAAGAATGTAAGGAGGAAGTGTAATCCCTATGGATAACAGTGCCCCCTACTGGTTCCGGTGGGAATGGCATTTCCATGATCAATCCATTACTGCAGTAATACCAACAGAATTCTTAAGGTACCATAGGGAATGCCAAGAGATACTAGCCAAAGTGCTGATACCCAAATCATAAATATATTGGATATGAGAATGTACTTTCTGAGAGTACTTAGGAGGAACAACATCACACAGAGACTGCTGGTGTCTTTCTACAGAGCCTCCATCGAAAGTATCCTAACGTACTGCATATGCATCTGGTACGCCAGCTGCACAGTGGCTCAGAGGAAAGCACTACAGGGAGTCATCAACGCTGCCCAAAGGATCATCGGCTGCCCTCTCCTCACACTGGAAGACCTACACAGCTCCCGCTGCCTCAAAAAAGCCCATAACATCATAAAGGACACCTCACACCCTGGACACTCCCTGTTCAAACTGCTGCCTACGGTATAGAGCAATACACACAAGGACAAATAGACTCAAACATAGTTTTTACCCAATTGCAATAACATGTCTTAATGCTACTAAAGTAGATAATGATCACCTAACTACCTCATGAATTAAGTGCCGACTGAATGCTTGGTTATAAGACATAAAATAGAATACAATATATAAACAAAACAATGCATACATTGTCTGATATTTGCTGCTCTAACTCATCTCCTTTTTCTGCCTCCATGCCATAACCACCCTGCTGAGAGACATCCCTACCTTCCACCGCTTGACTCATGGATGGTGCTCAACTACTCTTCCTGATGACGCCACCCTGCTGAGGGCTGACCACTCATTGTCTGATCCAGCGACACTCCGAAATGACTGCTTGATCCAGCGTCCCTGACCTCCAGCCACCAGCTCTACAAACAACCCTGACATGGACTATTTCACACCACAATCTTCTTATGATGTGCGAGAGACTGGAACTTGCTGTGCCGTGAAGGAGAGCCTTTACGGATCCCGGGTACAGCAAGAGGGTAGCCTTCCACTGCCTGATCCAGCATCTCTGGCCTCCAGCCACCAGCTCCACAGACAACCCTGACATAACTATATTCACACCATATCTTCTTACAATATGCTGGAGGTTGGAACTTACCCTAGGCAGTTGGGTTAGCACATTGAGTCATCGGAACTGCCCAAGGTTTCTTCCTTTACTAACAACGAGAACAAAACAAAAAATGCTAATAGGGAGTTTTTCCTTGCCCTTGCTGCTCATTTGTGCCCTTGCTGTTAAAACGCTATGAGACATGTCTTGTTGATTGCTGTGATACCTTACATGATTGATTGATGGTTTGATTGTTATATCAACTGGACGTATGTTGACTGTCTGTATGTGGCTTTAGGCCTTGCTTGGGTGTATTTACTGTATTAGCACTTAAGTATTTATTATATTCTATTATTTTATGTGATGATGCACTGACCAGAGACATCTCGGAATTTCATTGTACCTGTGACAATGACAATAAAGGACATTCATTCATTCGATATGCCACAGTCATGTTAGTATCACAAACAACTCGCTGGAAAAACTTGACAACACTGGCGCAAACACTGGCTTCACTTCACCTGACAAAGGTAAATATGAGAAGACAAACAGGGAGGATGAGTATATTGTGTCTAATATTTGTCTTCATAAATACTGGTTGTCATTAGAGGCATTAAATGGCCGTATGAGATGCACACACCCTGGACGAGTGTAAACAGAGGCTGTCCCGTAGTGGGCCTTATCCTGTGCATTGGGCACACACTGCAAACAGCATGGGATTGTTGTGAGACAAAAGACCTGCGGTCTCAAAGCGGTCATTACATCAGCTTTATTTGTTTCTCTATTCCAGATAACACACTGTCATACACTTGACTCTCTCTCTCGCTCTCGCTCTCTCTCTCACACACACACACACTTAATATATTACAATTTACATACTATTGGTGGAAAAAAAGTTTCATGATTTGTGGCAAAGAATTTATTCCACAGCTCTTGACAGCTCACACACAAATTGAGATTTTTCCTGTTTCATCTCCTACCTTAGATATGGTTCTTAACCCAAAGTATGTAATTCCATCTGACAACACAAGAGGGTGCTGTTATATCAGCTTGTTATTGACAAGCTGACAAAAGAGTCCTCCTTACTGCCAGCAGCCTTATGGGAGCTCTAGTAAGAATTAGGAGGAAAAGACTAATTGAACTGCCACAGGATAACACATCCCAGTCAGTCAGAGAAGGGGAGATTTAGGGCAAGCACAAACTATATCAAACATGCAAAAATCACACATTCTGACAGGCAGCAACTGAAACCAAGCAGCTGAAATATTTAGCCAGAAGAAAAACAATCTGAAGGGAGTCACTTGGTGTAGGCCTACTAGTGCCTGAGGTATTTACTGTAGATACACAGCTCATATCTACACAACCACATTACACTCTTAGACTATTCCAATTAGGCTGAGAGGAGCGAGAGAGAAAGAGCGAGAGAGAGAGCGAGAGAGAGAGAGAGCCCGAGAGGGAAAGAGAAGAAGAGAGATTAATGATTGCGAATGCATGACCACAGACACCACCAAACATGCACTAGCACTCTTCGTCTGATTAAATTTGCCACTGGCCATGTGTTGTCCGTGTGCATGCACACGTGTGTGTGTGTGTGTGTGTGTGTGTGTGTGTGTGTGTGTGTGTGTGTACTTGAGTGTCTACAGAGGGAGGATTAAAACATCAGCTGTAGATTAGATTGCTGTGATGCATCAGCGCTTCACGGGTTGAGAGCCAGTGCGTCGTCAGCGTTGCACAGCGAGACGCGAAAAGGAAGAAATAACGCCATCATTCCTTCTCCTCTTTCCTCTCCACTTTCTCCAACACTTCCTCTCTCCCTCTCATCCTCTATTCCTCTCAGAGGGATTAGTAACTTATGTGACCCGAGAAAGCTAAAAGGGAGGATTTCAGGCTGTGTGTGTGTGTGTGTGTGTGTGTGTCTACTTCCACACACTGCTGTCTGTTTTAGTTTTTCACACTGCCCCATACAGGAAGTGCAACAGGCCTGTTCCGTCTTCCTCATTCCGTCTTCCTCTCTCTCCATGAGTTTAGAACCAGAAAATACAGTTGCCCGAAACATTTATCTTCTTTCCGGCTCTCCTTCCTGTGCTGAGTGCCACACACAGGCCTCAGATCAGTGTGGAAACTTACAGCTGGGGGAGGGAAGGCCTCAAGGACTGATCCGCGGCACAGTCCCAAGCCACACAGCAACTTATCTCCTGAGCAACGCTATCAGTGTTCCTTAATTAAACACTGTTACAATACTACATTTATTTTGCATGGAGCGATCACAATAAGGCGTTTGTCTGCGTGTGGTGTGTGTGTTTTTCCCAGCGCTGCGTGAAAGACCGGTGTGCTTCCGCAACACCCAAAACCCCACGACCCAACATAATTAAAATCAAATAGTGTTGAGTGAACACAAAATAATGTTGAGTGTCATTACTGTTGAAGAAAGAATAGCATAATGTACTGTACATAGTTTATAGGTTAAACTAGACTACAATATAATGTACAAGACTATAGGTCATAGACATTGGTGCAGTATTAAAATAAAAAATAATGTTAATGTAATAAAACAGTGTTTAATAAAGTGTGTGTGTGTGTGTGTGTGTGTGTGTGTGTTTCACACGAGACCTTACCAGGACGGCGATGGTTTTGGATCACGCACTTCCCCTCCTCATCCTCCTGGAAGGGCGTGAGGCAGGGCCCACATTGTGAGGACCCTGGCTGGCACAACTGCCGCCTCTCCCGGGCACAATCTATGTGATGGCATGGCTTCTCTGATGGGCCACATGTACAGACACACAGATAACGAGTACAAGGGGAAACAGAGAAACAGACGGGGGAAGAAACATTTGTTGGAGGAAGAAATGTCTTGAAATATTACTAACTAATACTAACAAAAATATAAATAATACTAACGATCACCTTGGGATTCCCCACATGTATCCAGAAATATACTATGTAATTTAAACACACGAAAATTTAAACACACATGAAAAACACAACTGAGCTCAAGTCGGTCAGATTAGTAGAGATCCAATAGACCCCTTTTGGTAAACAGTTACCCATAATGCCTGGTGGTCAGTAAAAGGTGGAGTTGAACTAGAACACAAGCAGTGGGTTAACTCTCTCCTTTACACACACACACACACACCATTATTTCCCCACAATATCTGCCATTAGACTGCACAGAAACAGAGTGGTCAGAGTCACCTGGTGGCTGAAAGGATATCTGAACAAGATCTGCTTATCACATTACAGGCCAACAAAGACTACTGGCACAAACACACACACATACACACACACACACACACACACACACATACACACACTCATCATATTACAAGATCTGTATTGCATGCCACGTTTGATCACACGCACATAGGAAATCCAGCCAGCTGAGTCCCTGAGATGTTACTTGTCACTGGTCACATGATGACTCCCTCCTCAGATGGTGTTTCTTCACTCATTCCAACAGCTATCCAACACTGTGCAATCAGCTCACTGCTAATCTGTGTGTGATCGACATTTTCTGGCCTGCGGTGCATTACCCCCGTTGTGTCTCTACCCCCCTAGAGATGAACTGCAGAAAAAAGGTCACAAACGTGTGTGTGTGTGTGTGCGTGTGTGGTTAGGAGCAGGCCTCGTCTTGAAAGGTTTAATGGGGTTTGTCTGAGTCACTGTTCTAATATAAACCTCCTGTGTTTCCTTGACCAACTGCTTCCTTTAATAACCCCCGCGTCTCCTGCCCTACTTTGATTGACTGACCTGAGATCTGTGCGGTCAGACAGTAAACAAATGCATGTAGCTCACGTACAGGGATTTAGATCAGCCAAAAGGTATCTTTACAGTTAGTGTGGAAATATACAGGATAGAATATGACAAAAAAACAGCCAATCAGCCTCTTTCTCTTTCTCTCTCTCTCTCTCTCTCCCTATCCCTATCCCAAAAGCTCTTGCGAGTGATCAGATTGCAGTGCTAAACTAATGTAAAATCGACATTTCATGTAATGGGATCACTGCAGACAAACTACACCCACTTGGCCCGACAGAGGCTTCAGGGTAATGACTCCATAACCGTCCACTGAAGCCTTGTGAGGGCTCTCAAGATGGCTCTCTTAAGAACCCTCTTAATCTCTCTCTCACACAAACACACACACACACGCACAAACACACATACACACGTGCACTCACGTGCACACGCGCCATCAAACATACATGAACACACTGTGAAACTGATGGCTCCAAGTGCTCTTTCTGACATCCATTTTTGAGGAGTTAATAATTGCAGAAGATTGTGGCTCAAAACCAGTATTGATGATTACTGGACATTTTTTTGATAAATACTCTTCTGGAAGGAGACACACTTAGGGACCCAGAACTCAGAAAGTCAGTTTTGAACATTTTTAAATGTGTTGCTTAGGCCTTCCGAAGGTTCGTCCCCTCCCCACCACCCACACACACAGACACACGTGTGCTCACACACTCACACATGCACACACAAACCACAGAGACCCTTCCTTGAAAAAAAAAAAATGAAATTAAATTTCCATAAATTCCATTTGTGTGTCTGGTGGCTGATTTACTAATGCACATTAGCTTGGTGGAGGGATGACTCACAGGGCCAATGGACCGGCACGTGGTTATGGCACACAGCACTGACAGAACTAGCCCATACACAGACAAGGAAACTGGTTAAGCAACGCCAAGACACTGCAATGTTAAGGACCACTGGCATGATCTTTGACACTAAGGGAAATGCCCAGTGAATAGCCACCCATCACGCACATGTCTTTTCTCTGCTGTCTTTTGGTAGACCTAAGCCTTCGTACAAACACTTTTGTTAACACTAAAATCACAGGTAAGCAATTTGAATATTGCAAATATGCCAAATGCATTATTTCACTTGTCTGGACAAATGGAGAACATGGCATTGGATCCTGACCCAGACCAGGCAAATGGGGTTTGCCTGAGATTGAGATCCAGTGATAATCACTATGGACGACACAGTCTGCCAGACTGACAGACATAGGGCCCAATATCTCATAAAAATGTAATCAGAAAAAAATATTTATTTGCTGAACCAGACCAAGCCAGATGTGTGCCCTCGACTTTGAGAGGTATTCAGCTAACCAAGGCACCAAGGCAACTATGACAAATAAAGATAAATACATGTGTGGAAAAAATTCATTCATCCATTCTACGTCTATGAGGTCATTCCTCTTATCTTCCACAGCTAGGTTCACTCTCTGTTCATATCCTACAATACAATCAAACACTCATTTGTCATGGCCCATACAATAAAAGCAATGGCACAATTTGAAAAGCAGAAGACACACTGACGCTTTCCGAGGGCAGGCAAAGTGATTCATGTCACGGACGGAGCACTAAAAACGGGGACAGGAGAGCGCTGGAGTTCGAGCAGTTCGCTCAGCGCACGCGAGCTGAGCCAATAGAGCGCCATGCTCCGCACTGCCTCTGATGCAGCCAAGGTTCCTCGGGTATCCGATGGGAAGCCAGGTGGGTTCACGAGAGGCTCGGCACTAGAGGCACTCCAGACGATGGCTCTCTAGTAGCTGCTGGCTCTCTTGATCAAATGCAGCCATTCTCTCCCCTCCACTCCTCTGAATCTTCCCCAGATCCTTCATGTTTGTCATAATGACATGTTGCCCGGCAACGGCACTCCTCTGGGTCTTCCAATGGGAGAGGGAGAGTAGGAAAGTGAAGGCACTTCTATTCATTCCCGCTCTTTCTTTTAGTCCTCTGTCTTTCTTTTCCACTCTATCCATCTTTGTCATCACCATTACCGAAACACATACATAGGGTAAGAAAGATATTTCTGTCCTCCTCAGTATTTGTCTGCTTCCCTGAAGGTGCTCCGTAGTCTTTTTTCTACTTCCCCCTTTGTCATAGGGAAATTTCAAGTCCCGCCTCGGCCAATTCATTATTCATGTTACCTGTGGATAGACCTTTGAATAGAACACTTGTGTTGAGGGAATGACCACATGACCTCCGCATGTGTTTTTCTACACTACCGCGTGTGTAAGTGTAAGCGTAAGCATACATTTGCATGTTTAGTGTGTGTGGGGGGAGATGTGTGTGATTCATCTTTACCTCCATGTGCTTTAGCCCACTAGTAAGCACATGTAGGTGGGCCTGCTTGTCAGCGAAGCACATGCACCCACATGCGTGCACACACACATACTGTGCATGCAAAATGTTTGTGTGTGTGTGTACAGTTATATGTACGTGTGTGTGTGTGTGTGTGTGTGTGTGTGTGTGTGTGTACAGTTATATGTACGAGTGTGTGTGTGTGTGTGTGTGTGTGTGTGTGTGTGTGTGTATATGTGTGGGAGATTGTCCTGCTGTGGTCGCCCACTCTACCCCTGTGAGACTGCATGTCCCTGTAAAGGTGACATATTCTTATGTAATACTCACCAAGCTGTGCTCACAGATCTGTTGGGACTACTGGCAGAGTCTCTCCTCTTCTACTGGCCTTGAAATACTCGCCAAGTCACACTTACTCAGCAGTAACACACACACACACACACACACACACACGGGGCATTCAAGTCTCTCACTCTCTTTCTCTCTCACCCGCACACACAAACTCTGTCTTCTAATAAAAATCATCTTGACCGACTTACTTTAGCTCTGCTCTTTGTCGTTCATTTTTTTTTCTCTTCCCCCCCCTTCCCTCTGTACTGACTTCATCCTCTCATCATCCAGCTGCCTCCGCTGTGATCAGTCCTTCTTCTTCTGATGATCTAACGCCCTACCCTGATCAAAGAGAGGGGGTGAGGAGGCAGGCCCACAAGCTAAAATCCTGATCAAAGTCAAACATGTTGCTCCACTGCCACTGTCAATAACTAAGCTCTTAAAACCACTGTACACACACCGACACAAATAACCCATTGAGACAGGGGAGGAAGAAAAGACGCCGCTAAATGGCTCCCTCTGTTTGCCCAGCTCCATGTTCACACTCTGTGTCAGAAGCTGGTGCACTACAAAAGTGAACAAACCTAACAACAAATAAAAATGTATTTGTTTACAAATAAAATTTTCCTTCTGTTTATCGTTTGTGTCTCAACGAAAAGCTCCAAAAAAAGCACCGCTTTGTTACGGCCGCACATAATCAGGCTACGATAAGGACCCTCACTGTGTTCACAGGCCTCTCAATGCAACAAAACCTCCTTTCAAGGAACCACTGTGCCTCTCAGGGTCACTGCTCACTTAACGATTGTATGCTGATGTCGCAGAGCCGACTCATCGCTGGGTTACTTATCACCCAGTGCCTGCAGGTTCTGACGTGAGAGGCAAATACTTGCCGTCACATCTGAATAAGCTACTGAGCTACTGCCTGTGTGAATCATGGGCGCGACGCGGCACGGAACGAGAGTTTAACCGTTAAAGGCAGCAGCTTGAGTCATGGCACAACAATGCATTATAGCCTTTTAGATAGGAAGAGGAACGGGGAAAAGCTTGAATACACTTAAACTCTCAGTCTTTTTTTATCATAATAAATAAATAGAAAAAACTAATTGGAACAAAAGAGTGGGATAAAAATTGTCTGATGGATGCAGGCAAAAACAAACAAAACAACAACAACAAACAGAACAGATGTTATGTGGCGATAAATTCAAAAGAGAGAGAGAGAGAGAAAGAATAAAAGAAAGAAAGAACATTTCTCCATTTTGTTCTTGTACGGTTTATCCTTTACCTGAGAGGTGGCTTCAGAGGAGTCTGTGCCCTTTAATTGAGCACCTCCACAGCCAGCCTTAAATAGGTCAAAGCATCACGTCCGCAAGCTGCCAAAGAGATCAGGTCAAGCTGCCAAGCCCGACTCACAGACTTGCGTAACTCTGATCTAAAATGTCATATCGGGCACGGGAATATGACAAACGGGCCATTGGAGCCATCTGCGACAGGCTGTAGTCATCAGTAGCCATCAGCTGGGGGAGCAGTAGGAGGCCTGGCCAGTGCCTTTGTCACGGCAGCCCAGCAAGGATGCTACCCTTACGTGGCACTGTTTGCTTTGTCCAGCAGGGGCCCATGCAAATACACCTGGAGGTGCAGGTCAAGCACTGCTTAGAATCTGATACAATACACACACACACACACACACACACACACTTTCAACATCCCAGGGAGTAGGACAGCGGTGGGAGACAGAATCCTGATAATGAGCACTGGGCGGAGGTGGGTGAAGAGCGAGCGTAGCAGGAAACTGGAGCAGGCAGCGGCTCACTAAGTGTTGACAGGAGCGTTCCATTGTGAGGGCTTCCTGTTTCAGCGCTCAGAAAGGAAGGCAGTATTTAACAGACAAAGGCTCTGTCAGCATCCCTGGATGACACGTCTGTGACATGAGCTTTGAGTCGAGTTCTAAGCGGTGCCTTCCATGCTGATACAAAGACGGTGAAGATAGTGGCTCTCTGCCACTGTACTTTTGGTCACATTCAGTCAATATCCTCACACTACACCACCTGTCCTCTCTGTACCAGTGGAGAAAAACAAACATAAAAAAAACAATATTGGTGCACAATACCAGGTTGTACTTGGAAAGCACACACAAAGGTGTAATCACAAAAATAATTATAATTATATAATTATACAATCTGATACTTTTAGTCAAACACAAGTAGCATTAGTGCTGTGTAGATACTGTATATGGATTAAGAAGAAAGAAGGGAAAGCAAATGTATTGCATTATCAAGGCAATATCTTTCCCCAGCACTGCTAACCCCATAAACCATAACGACAGGTGGAAGTCATTTGCCAAGTGCTGAAGTTGACGTTGGGGAGCCCAGGGCTCTGGAGAACACTTAAAGAGTGTGAAAGCCATGCTGTAATGCCACAGAATACTGAAAAGGTCACCACAGACCAGCGTATCAGGCCGTTGTTCTGCTGCTTATCCCTTCATTATTTAGCAGAGTGTCACAGACCAGCTTGAGGAACCAAGAGAACAGCCTTCACTCACTCAGGTACTTATACAACACACACACACACACACACACACACACACACACAAACACTGCTGCTTCGTTACTTACAGGTCTATATATGGAACCTTCACGCTTTGCTGAGGTCACAGACCTATGCTAATGTAGTGATCTCTACTATTCAAGAAAAACAAGATTAAAACAAGACTAGTATCCATGCATAACAAATGATGTTATGGTTTCAAAGTATTAAAACAAAATGCATTACATGCAATAGATATAAAAAAAATAGCAACAAAAGGGTTAAGGCTGCGGAACTACAGTGAGACACTGCTTTAAATTTTTTTGTCAAAGGCTTTTTGGGTTTGTCACGCAAAGATCGTGTGAGGAGAGAAAGATCTTAGAAATCTGTGAAACAGAAAACCAGTTGGCTAACAATAAACAAATGAAAAAGACATCACTTCCTTCATACTTTACCATTGCAAACACACGCACACACACACACACACACACACACA
>JAGFZM010002198.1:50289-81456 GCA_017657215.1 Limnothrissa miodon
AATCAGGGCTGTCAAACTACTTTTTAATCATGCGCCACATGAGAATTATGCTGTACCATGGGCCTCTTGTTTGTGATCATCGCCAGAGCCGCCCTAGCGCCTCTGTGTTCTGACTTCCTCAACACTTTATCTTCCTTCTCTGTCAGTAAACATAATGCACCTTAGTCGAGTTCAACAATGTGAGCACTGCAAAAGTGCACTTGAAGTGCATTGCAATTTTGCACATTGTTATAAATATATTTTTCAGCAGTCCACTTGACCCAATTTCTTTTCAAGGACATGTTTGCCAACTCTGCTTTACACTGATGGACAGACCCCACACAATGGTCCTGCATATCTATCCTCAAGGCATCAGGACAACAAACTAAACTAACATGTGAGAATTCCACTTGAAATGCCCAAGAGAGGAGCAATGTCAAGGATTTCAGTTGGGCACACTCAATTAAAACCAAAACATCATTAAAAAACAAAAGCACCGCAATGATGGGATAGCTCTTGGGCCTGATGCCATTCTTCACCAGTGGTTATGTAAGCATGTATGCCAGCAGGATTTGCAGCGGAGGCCACCTCTTTCACTGCCATGAGAGGAACTCTCTGTGTAAGCAGAGCATGGGTGACTCAGAGCCCAGACAGGCACAGAGAGGGGCCAGTGAATTCATATGAACTCGCTCACTCAATCACTCACTGAGGGAGCGCATTAATACAATCTGCCTCTGGGAATATTGAAGGATTATTGAAAGTTATTTACACACTTGTACTAAATACACTGACAACTTACTTACATATAGTTGTACAGTTTCAACTCTGTGCTTATGCTACCTGTGATATCCAAAAGGGGATTCCACTGACATTATGACCATTCTTTTGATGTGGTCATGCAATACATAGGCCCTGTGAGCAACATTGAATTGTCAGTTACCACTGAATTTAGACATCAATTTATGGAAGACATCAGCACCAAAGCTCTCCAGATCGAGAACAAAGCCATTCAAAATTTAGCCTTGAGCTGCAGAGAAAATGTCACCTCTCAACAAGGAACAGAATTAAAAACAACGGCAGCTGCTTAACATTTGTGTATTTCTGGGTTTACAATCAATTCTTGTTTGAATAATGATTTTAAATGTTTCCAGAGCTTTTGCTATATATTTTATCTATAATTTTTACTATATATGTCCTTTGTAAGGGTCATACTCAAAACACATTCCTTTTAATCCATCATGATATGACATGTCTGATATTTTCTTACATAACAAATGGATTTATAATCGGAATTGGCACGCAATCCATATGAGAAAATATATATTTATAAATAAAAGATGTTCTTAATGTTAAAATATAAGTAGGCCTACATAAATCTCACAGGTAGTAGATATTCATACAATTTCATGTTGAATCAGAGAGATATAATCGTTTTGAACACCTTATGTTAAAACTCAGTGCATGCACATGTTGCTTTTCTGAAAGCAGTGATTTCATGTACCCCTGCAGCATCATGAGTATTTGTAGGCTATTCCATCTGACAGAATCTTTGTGTGTGAGAGTGGTAGTGTGTGAGTGTGTATGTGTGGGGTTGTCTACTGGGTTATAGTGATTGTGGGCTAGAGTGTCCAGCTGTTGGGACTCCCACGGGGTTCAGAGATAAGAGCTGGAGGAGATTATCTCAGCTGCACACGCACACAGGCAGGCAGGCAGGCGTGCATCACACACACACAAACACACACACACACACACATTCCCTCTTCCCACATCCAAAGCTTTCAATAATTACAAATGATTCATCTGATGGCCCATAAACTTAATGCGCAGAGAAGCATGTTCGCCTAATCTATGGTACAGGACCAAATGACAATGAAAAGAAAAGAATGCTATAGCAAATTATATTATGAAGGCAAACCGGATTTATTGGGACCAAATTATTGTTTTAAATAATAATATGAATAGGATAGGGCTCCTACATGACAAATGACAGGTGTCAAAAAAATTCCCTTGAAAATCCCCCAGTTGCCTAAAAAATGAAGGGTTACCTGATCCTGTTTAGTCTATGCAAAGGAATCACTTAACATGGTGGTATAGGCTATAGATTTGTCCAGTCTAGGGCTACCCAGTCCAACTCACACGTCTAAGTTAGTAGCCTACTAACAAACATCCTGTTGATTGCCTACATTGATTGTGGTGAATGATCTACTTGATACTGCGAACAGTTTGGCCAACAACCTAGACTTGTTAACATTTACATACAACCTTAGTTACCTGATTCAGGCACTGTCTGTCGAGAACGTAGTTCTTAAACCTGATACGCAGCATAAGTTTCATTTAACAGCGCACCCACAAAACAAACAGAACTTTATTTACGCGATTCGGCTGTAACAGTAGGCCTACTAAAACACTCGCATGACTTCAAACTCTGACAGTGGAAAAATACAATGATGTATTTTTATTATAAAAGCTATCCTTACCTGGAACACTCGCAGCTACTGTAGTGAGTGCAATACACAACAGTAGTCCGGGACAAAGCCTAGCTCTGGGAGGTCGGTCAATGCGTCTCCGAAGCAACATCCTGGAACACGCGTGTCACATCAAAGGGAGCTGGGCGAAATTTTACATGTCATTCCACCATATCTTCAATCATAGACCACGCTTTTGAGTAAAAAGAGTACGGATCAAGGAGTGTTTCCAGGTAGAATTCGTGGGCAGTCTCAGCCTGCGCAACTTCGCGGTTAAGCCCTACTAAAGATAGCGGTGTACGACTGTGGGATAACCGATGGAGGCGGGGAGCTCAGCCCATACACAGACGAGGCAGGCGATTACCTCGGAGTGACATAAAGCAAAGAGGAAAACTACGACGTAAGGCCGCATGCGTAATGGCGTAGGCAGAGGTGAGTTGTAGGATGTAACCTAGGTGAGATGCCTAGAAGTCCACTGCCTGTCTTTTTTTCTTCACAGTAAACGAAAGGAAATTCTTAACAGGGTTAATTAAAATAAGGTTTGTTTATTTTTTACTTAATAACGTGAGAGTACTGTGCTTAAAGTACTTCATATGTCTTCTTAAAATGGTGCTAGAACAGGCTCGGGTTAGCATCAGTGAGGAAGGTGGCTTTCTTTTGCTGGCCCCAAAAAGAATCGTCATCTTCTGAAGCAACTCCATAGGGATTGTTACTGTTTGTTCCTGCTGCACACTGAATCTGCCAAGCACACATCACACACGATTTTGCTGTAAGTAGTTCTATATCTAACATACAAAGGGTAAGTTGGGCATATTCACTTAATGTTCCCTTTTTTTCCCTCTTTTATTTGTCTCTGGTAAAATTAATCTGTCAACTCTCTTTATTATCTCTAGTTGAGTGCTTCAGGCTTCTAAATGTAATAATGTTCAATAAAGAGAAAAATGCAGTGCTGAGTACCTCAGGGGTAGGGTGTCTGAGTTTGAATGGGGGCCTTTGGGTGGGCTTTTGGTGAAGGGGCGGCAACATGGGTGAACCTAGAGCATGAATAAAAAAAGTTGAGAAGTAAAAAAGTTTAAGCATTTCTAATGCTTTCATACCATACAGCCTGTATTGTCCATTTGTCACATTCAATTCAAAGGCATAGGCTTTTCTGTTCATTGTTGTATGCTACAGTATGTTTCATATTAAGTAAAGAGACTGTCAGGTTGGATATTTCACTGATGGATGTGAGGTGGGTGTTTTAATAATTTTACGTAAATTCTCCTGAACTGCTTATCACAGAAACTAGCTAACACAATTGGAAGGGTCAGATTGCACAGTTTCATTTGATGTGTTTCTGTGAGTGAAAACGGCCTGGGGGTGTCCTCTCAAAAGGGCAGTTGGTACATGAAGGAGGAAAGAGATAGGAGCTTGAGCCTGTAAAGCACCCCCTCTGCACATGCCTGCAACTAGAGTAAAAAAACTTTTGCTATGGAAAAAATACCCAGGCATGAGGGCTTATACATTTCTGACCTAAAGGGCTGACTAACCTCTAATCTGTCTTTTGTTGTTGTGAGGAAGGCAAACTGCAGGATTAAGTTGATGAGGCTCAGGTAATCCAGATCCTCTAAGCAGCATGGAGTGCCTTCTAGTGGACAATTTTGGAAGAACAAGCTGCAATAACATGTTGCACAGGTCAGGTTTAAATGTAACAAAAAATATGATTATTGAAGGGAATTTGAATTAGTAGTATTGCAATTAGTTACATATATGGCCTAGGAGTAAATGTGTCTAACCTTCTGGCCAGGGTCTTTTCGAGTCACTAGATCAATAAAATGGGTGTTGGGTGTTTTGATCCCATGTTCTGGAAAACACATATGCAAACCATGTAAACTAGGCTTCAAAAATTAAAGGAAATAACTGAGGTCTTATTTCCGCTTAAGCCCCTTTGACCTGACCATCTGAAGGTAACCAGTTTCCCAATCTGAATAGAATTCAATGTTACTCCTAACAAAGAATCTCGATAAATCAGAATTAATATATTCAGTTATCCATTTAGTCTTACCTAAATGTTTGATCCGCAAATGTAGTTGAAGCCCTCTCAGAATGCGATCATGAGGTTGTGCTCTGCAAAGAAGCCACAGCTAAAATATATAAGCTACACTTTTTAGATTCTTTTGGACATTCTGTCTCCTGTAGTTATGTTTTTACTTCACCTGCTGGGTCGCCTGGTTTGATCTCTTATCTGAAGCTGGGCACTAAATTTGGTTGCCTTCTTCCAAAAATCCATTTCTTGGTTGGACCATCATATCAGAAAAAAAATACAGACATACAAAAATGACAAACAAAACATACATTGTGACATCACAGTGTGAGCAGTTTGGAATAGAATGACTAAATTTTAAATTGAAATTTCAGCCTTTTATTTTTTTTAACTGCATGTGTACATCTACACACAAGTGTGCAAATATATAATAATATTGAGGTATTGAGATTGATTTGGGTCATAAATCCATTTATTATCAGACAGACCAGATCAGTTCCATTGAGAGTCCACAGAGGAATTCTCCATCAGAGGTTCATGCTGATACGTTACAGGGACTGAAATCACTTTGGCACTTTTTTGCGTTCACTCATCACACCGTATGCAACTTGCATGGCAAAAATAGTCATAATCTCAAATATATACGCAGATATATAAACACCTCATTAAAAATGCACATTTAAAAAAAAATCTTTGCTCCACTTAATAGTATCCCACTGAGTGAACGGTAACTTAAGGAGGATCCATCATGTCATTTCAACATCCAAATAAATGCAAGACACTGATATACCCCCCTTATGGGTTACAGGACAACTGAGCCCTTACTTGAAGCAGAGGTACACTGTGAGCCAGGATTAGACTAGACACCACACTTTCCCTTACACATGTTGCCACGCTTTGTGATGAGCAGGCCTCAACCCAAAGCTATTGTAACTTACTGTAAGCATCATAAACAGTAAACCATCTAACCAGTACAAATGACAGAAAAGTGACTAGACAAGTAGTGGACCTATGGCCCTGAGGCTGAAAGTCTATGGAGACGGAATGAAATGTATTTGAGGCTCATGATGGATCATACCTCATTGAAGAATGTAATGGCTCTTTCATCATGACGTTGTCTTAATGTCTTAACCTGCTTACATCCCACCCCAGCAGTCACCAACAAAGCCAAACATTGTTGGAGTGTGATGGGTTTTGCTGGAGCAGGGAGCAAGCATCTTTACAGTACATATCTGCATCAATGTCAAAATACTCATACACCTAAAGGCGTGCTTGGGCAAACAACAACAATAATAATTAAAAAACAAACAAAAAAAAAAAAACCTTGCATCAGTCACCTTGGCCTAAGAAACAAAATGAAACTTATTTTATCTTTTCTCTCCCAAAACACACACAGATGGGTTCAGTAGGGACAGGTTACCAAAGAGCTGGAGGAAACCTTTCACAGTTGGCAGTAAAGAGACTAAACCCCGTTTTCTACCACACTAGATCCAAAATGGCTGCCCCCTGGTTGTCCAAGAGCAGTGTGTGTTAATGGGCATCTAGCTCGCAGTCAGGACCCCTTAACATTTTAAATGTGCATCCCCTATTGGCAAACAGAAAACAAAATGAAAAACAAATAAAATGTAAAATGTAAAATGCATGAACAAACATGCACATTTTGTCACTCTCCCTTTCTCTTGCTCACATATACTCACATGTGCATTCATACATTCGCATTCAAGTCTTTGTTGTCCCTGATGCTTCAGTACGTTGACGTAATACAAAAAGTGTTTCCCCTGACTGTAAGATTACTGGCCTATATTCTCAGTCTCCAAAATGTGTTTGCTAACTGCATATACTGGTGTAAAAACATCTGAACAACAAACAAACAAAAAGTAAAAAAAAAAAAAGATATCTAAAACAAAAACATAATCACAAGTTTGGTCATTGGCTTCCCAGTTCCTCCGAGTGTTCAGTAATCCAAGTTTGAGCCGATAAATGAATCTTACATGAACACCCTGACACAGAAGAACAACATGTCTGCACCTGGTGGGACTGCTGCTGCTGCTGAGCAACTGTGGTGTTTGTGAGTCATACTACTAGTGGCCTCTACTAATTTAAATAAGCCAGGTTCACCAGAGAAGAGAGGATAGTCTTTTTCTAGAGAGAAGAAGGTTTCAGCCTAGACCCTTACAAGGTATCAAGGATGTCTCCTACCACATAAAATCAGTTTCATCTTCCTTGCACCCATGGGAGTCGATGATCGGCCCCACAGTAAATTATTACCCCATCATCCTATTCCATATGTTATGCTATAGCACACAAATTACATAGTTCCGCTACTCTATTAACTATACATGAGCCATCCCTTACACTAGTGCTTGAGGTCGGAGTTTGCCTTTCAGTCATTCGGAGACTCCCCGCCGCAAGGAGAGCCAGTAGTTATTATGGCAGAGCCCTTTCAAAAGGGCGAGCCGGTTGCGCTGCGGGAGCACTGGTCCTGGACCAATAGCCCGGTCCTCGGCAGCCCGTGTCACGAGTAGTGTGGATTCCGTGTCCGTGCTAACGGTAGGTCAGGGGTCAGCTTCAGGTATGTGGTTTGACTCCTCTCTGCAGGCTGGCTGACGGCCATCTTGAGGGGCTCTGCAGGAGCCCGAAGGAGCACTGCTCTCTTCCACCTGCTGCTCCTCCTTTTTGTCGTTTGTGTCCCCTCCCTCGCTTCCGGGCTGCAGAAGGAAGTGAAAAGTGCTGCCGTCTTGCTCTCCCTCCTCCACCTCTCCCTCTTTTGCCAGGCGGAATTTGATGTTTAGCTTTTCTGGCTTTTCTGTAACACAGAAGAAATTGTCTTCTCTACATTTTCTTGCATCTACTTTCCATATCAGTGTCAATTTGTGTGTCTTACATACAAACCGGGAGGAATTTGTGAAAGAATCTGCATATGCATATTTGTACGCATGTATAAGAAACTAGGGCTGTTTAAGTCAACACGTTAATAGTGTGTTAACGCAACCTAACTTTAATCACAATTAAAATAATTGTCAATGTTAACTTGGCCTCCTTAATGAGGAACAACGCATATTTCCGCCGGTGATTAGCATGCAAAATAGTTAGTGGTAAACAATTCTCTACAACCTACAGCAAAATGGCCAGTTCTATTGCCTGCATATGCAATGCAGTGTGAGTACTTTTACTTTTTTCAGGTGAAGCGCATCCCCTGATTTGTGCGCAATGGGCGTGGACGTCTACATTTTTTGGCATTACATGAAGACTGTAGGTAGCCTGGTGATTTAAATTCAGCCTGCTTCATTGGACTGAAATGTCAGAAGTCCAACCACTTCCTGTTTGCTCCTCATGTAGTTTGAAGCCATTTGCTTTTTATCAAAACCGGAAATCCAAATATTTTTGCTTCCAAATATATATTTTTTTGAATTTTTTGGGGGGCTTTTTGCCTTTTATTCAAATAGTAACCGTGGAGAGAGAGAGGAAATGAATAGGAGAAAGATGGGGTAGGATTGGCAAAGGACCACAGGTCAGATTTGAACCCGGGTCGCCGGGGTCATGGCACGACGCCTTAGCCAGCTGAGCCACAGCGCATCCGTGCATCATTAATGGACAAATTGACATACAGTAGAACCTGCAAGCATGTTTTCAAGAAATTTAACCGCTATAGGCAGCTACCAATGAAGTTTGCTGTGATGATCAGAGCAAACGTTTTCCATATAAATGTGTTAAGCTCAAACGGTTTTTTTTTTTAATCGATTAATAGTGATTAATAAAATTATGTAGTTAGATAAATTGCGATCAGAAATTGTATTCGTTTGGCAGCCCTAATAGAAACATATGCATATTGGGGTGTGTCCAAATGAAAACTACCAACTACACTAGCATTACTGTGGTGACTGTACCTTTGCCTAGCTGCCGTTCTTTGGGAAGAAGCAGCACATCCACGTTGCCATGCTGATACAGGGCAGAGGTCAGCTCCGCCCCCTCTCGACTGAACAGGAACATCAAAGGAATTGTGATGTCATCGGTGGACACGCCGTCCCCTACCATCTGGAACAGAGGCGTCTCTTCACTGCTGCTGCCCTCTCTGTGGTCTGATGGAAGAGAATCATGGGTAATGTAGTTTATCTTAGGAGGTGAGAGTGGCATGATTCCCATTACAAACTATATCTTTGTTGTGACTTTACCTATGAAGATGACGCCTATAGCACCGGCCTCCTGTAGTCTTCTGGCTTTGGCGGCAAACATGCAGTCCCCTCTCAGGGCCAAGGCAATATGGCCCCTCAGAGCCTCTGCGTTCTCAATAGCCCCACAAGCTGAGTAGGGTTCGCTCTTTACAATGCTGCCCTTCACCTGCAGCAAACAGAGAGTCAGGGAGTCAGAGGACAGGCAGCAACAAGCTAATGTTTGGCTTGTTACAATGGCTTGTTTATTTTTTTGCTCACCCCGTGCTCTTGTTTGGTAAGGTCCATGCCAAATTTGGCCGGGCCGGCCGTCAGGACCGTTCGACCCAGAAATGGGGGCGAGATGACTTGCACTATTAGAGGGACGACCTCTTCCTCTTCAGGGGTCTGACTGACCTCAGCAACCAGCTTCACCCTGTACACACCTTTCTCCTGAAAGAGAGAGGGGGGGAGAGAGAGAGAGAGAGATATTGTTTTTTTCTCATTTCTAAATTATAACTTGAGGCTGTGGCAACCCGTCCTGACCGACCCCATTGATTAGTCTTTGATACAGATTCCTAAATTGCTGCTGGCACCTTGCATGGCAGCCCTTGCTGCCAATGAATGTGAGTGTGTGGTATACATAGTAGTTCTTGCAGAAGTAGAAAAGCAATCTAAAATACCATTAACTTCCTATCCACCCTCATTGGAACCTCTGTGCATATTCAGCCCCGTTTACACATACACCCAGGTATAAAACGAGCAGTCTCACCTGTGCCCCTGGGGTGCCAGTAGCGGCCTCGTTGAGTGGGGTGAGGGTGATGCCCATGCTCTTCAGGAACTCCACTGGCTCCAGTCCCGTGTCATGCAGAGGCAGCTCAATGCCCCTGTGAGTGCCATCAGGAACAGCCAGGTTACAGCAGCCAAAGACAGACATCCAGAAACACATACTAATTAGTAATCAATTAATCATTTTTTTTCCTGATTTGAATGCTTGTGCAATAATGAACCAGAATACAGTATGTGTAAAAATGTCATTCTAGCCTTTACCAAGTGCATTAAGGACAAAGGCGTCAAATACGTACAAGTTATTCATGATTGATATTTCAATTGGACACTTAAGTAAACGCCTTGCATTGCTTTTTTTGTGTGTAGCTCATTTAAACCAACAAACTATAAGCACAGATCCAGAGCACAAGAAAAGTGGCCTCTGTGAAATCACTGAAGTATCAGACTGATGAAGTTTAAACTGATTTCACACTGTCAAATGTGAGGAAAAGTATGTACAATTGTATGTAAGGAAAAGTATGGACAATTGCAGGCTAAATTAGGGTCAATCAGCAGCTGCTACTTTGTACTTTGTACTTGAAAATGCCTGCCAGTGTTAGGCAGGAGTCCTGCTACACAACAGACGGAGTCATAGTGACAGACATATTAACATGAAGATGAAATGTACATTAAAATCATATATGGCGCGCACGCACACACACACACGGTGTGTTAGCTGATAACATCCAAGTCAATGCGGGCAATTTTAACTCTACGAGCATGTTGTTATATATAACGGCAAGGTGACTTTATGGCATTCAAATATCCCTTTGAGGACTCCAGTTACCATGGAGGCACAAATGACCTCTGGTTAACATTGAGTCTATCTAATTATTGTAAATATGAGCCCTGGCAAATATATATATGCAGTCCCCACGCACACAACGACATCTATTTTGAGCTCCTCTTTGCTTGCGCTCTTTTTAGTCATGTGTGCATACGTGTGTACCCTTGCCAACGTCAGCCTTTGGAGAAAAAAAAGAACACAATGTCTTTTCCTGCAGGGCTAATTGGCGTACATGGTTCAGCAATGACGACTGATGTGATTCAGATCTTACCCATTATCAAATAATGACCTGGAGAAGAAATGTCACATAACACTGCCAGCACAGACGACACTGGCAGTCATGAAACTAAAAAAACACACAGAAAATGAGAGTGTAAGAGTGAGATCAGCTAAACACCTGCCCCACCTGACTGGCGAGGTGTGGTAGGCCCTGCCCACCCCTGTCAGGTACTTGTAGCCGTCGCGGATGCTCTTAGCGAAGGTGGGGTTGTTTGGGAAGAGCGTCTCAGTGCTGGGGCATGAGTAGGTGAAAAGGTCGTCCCCTTGGCCATTCAACTGGGCCTGCAAAGCACCAGTGTTTATCATCAGGTAAAACAACAAGCTTAATTCTCTTCCTCCCATGCACTCTTTGAGCTTAGATTTTTCGTGAAATAAATGCCCTAAACTATGCCTGTATTACACATACCGCACTCAAGTAGGGCTGTTTGATTAAGTTGCATAGGGACCCTGTTAAGGTCTTCCTCCACGGTTATCAGCCCATCCTTGGAACCCCTTAAAGAACAACTTAAAAGACCTTACAGACGAATGGCCTCACCGTGTGGTTGCCTGGGCAAGGAGCCTGGCTGGTGGACAGGGACACGGGAAGCAGGTGGGCCTCTGTGGTGAAGATGTAGTTATCAATGTCCAGGGGCAGGTGGCTCTTCTCCGAGAACAGCAGGTACAGGTACTTAAACATCTCTGCCAGGAAGAACGAATCCATCCTGGGACAAAAAAACAACAAAAAGCACATTGTTAACTGTGATCACAGGGAAACAAATAGGGGGATACAGGCTAACTGGTTTGAAACCTCAATGGTAAGTGTAAACTGTGTTTATTTTAATGAAACCTCAACATCAAATTACAGTGCAAATATATAACCGTGCAACACAAGCTGACAATCTCGTTATTGTTGCTAATGAGACCATCTCGGTCCTTGTGTGTCTCTCTACCTGTCCTCGTGGGTGCCCGTCCTCACGTCCTGCACGGCAGCAAAGCCGCAGGGGACGCGGGCGTGTGCGTTCAGCTTCTCAACGATGGACTGACCCACTTTCAGATAGTACGGGTCCCCTGTTGCCTGTGAGGAGTCAGAAGGACGCAGTCAGCGTGCTGAAAACAACTAGTCCTTATGAAGGGTCATTTACAATCATTAAACATGATCCAGCTGGTGGAGGGTTAAGCTGCAAACCAGTCTAAAAATAAGGAGTACGTCATTCTTTACCTTGTAGAGAAAGTAGGTGCTTTCTGCAAACTCTGGTCGCAATGGGTGCTGGCCCCAGTGAACTCTGAACTCCGTAGTGAAAGCCTGTCAGAAATGGGGAGAGGGAGAGAGAGAGAGAGAAAAAGACTGATCCAAGGTCTTTTAACTCAGATATTTAAGTAAGCAGTAGCCTCTGGAATATGGGCTTTCCCGTCAGAAAAGGATGCTCTGATTCTCTGTGTGTGTGGTCTTTACCTCTGGGAGAAACTTGTGCTGCTTGGTGACCTGATAGAGCATCTCATGGGTCTCAATAGCTGGCTTCAGATCACCTCTTAACACCTGCAGCAACACACACACACACACACACACACACACACACCACTATTAACATCGGTATACATCTGTACAAACTATTAATCCTCCTTTTCCCCTAACACAAGTATGCGGACAACATGCCCCGCTATCTTCTGGTGGGTCTGTTCCTGTTGTGGTGGCATATGCTGCGACGGCTCCAGCTGGGAGACTTAATGAAGGGGAGCAGCGAGCAGTCAAAACAATGCTGCCCACTCCCTCGGTGGCATCACCAAGCAACCAGGTACAACATGCTGCCGGAGCTGGCTGAGAGCCAGTAGTAAACACCTAGTGAAGAGACCAATCCAGCTGCTAAAAATGGAAAATGGACTGTGCGTGTGTGTGTGTGTGTGTTTTTTCTAAGCCTGTCTGCATTTGCAAGGTACGCATTAACCTAGTACTTTTTGTGAACGTCAGAATGGGTTGTGTTTAGAGTGTCCTCTGAGTGTGAGAGTGTGTGTGTGTGTGTGTGTGTGTGTGTGTGTGTGTGTACCTGCAGCCCAGGGAAGAAGGCAAGCAGAGAGTCCATCCAGCTGCGCACGTTGACAGTGGGGTTGTGCATGTGCACGTTCAGCAGCAGTGGAGGTTGGCTAATGTACTTCATAATAGCACTGTAGTGCTGTGGCCAAAACACAGAGAAAGATATAGAGATAGATAGAGAAATAGATAGAGAGATATATAGATAGATAGATAGATAGATAGATAGATAGATAGAGAGAGAGATATATATAGAGAATAAATGGAAAAAACAAACAAAAAAGGTGCAGAATTATGATGTAGCCATGATCACAATACAATACAATAAAATACAATGCAAGTAATACAAGTAAATACAAGCAATGTTAATGGATGTGTGTATAACATGCATATGTAGTGCTGCTCTACTGTTATAAGGGCCAACTCACAGTATTAAAGCGCTCTAGATACACATTGTCTCCCAGCAAAATGTAGGCCTTCATGAGGTACTCATAGTAGGAGTCGATGCCTGCACCAACTCCACTGTCTACAGGGGAGAGAGATACAGAGAGGCAGTGAGAAAGCGAGGAAGAGGGAATTGTGATCGATGATTCATTCACACACACACACACACACACACACACACAGCAAAACCCTGTGTGTGTGAGGAGAGCACTTCACCTGTATGGCTGGGTGTTTCTCAGACTCACCTCTACGGACCCAGTCTCCATTATGGATGTTGATGACTGTGCCTACGAGGTCACTTCCTCTCTGCCTCTTCTCCCAGAGCACATCTAAGGCCTTTCTGGCATGTTCCTGTGAAACACAAACACAGACACACACACGCACGCACACACACACACATTAAGATTTTCTCCAACAGACTCATTGGCAGATAAAATTACAGACAGGGCAGGCTTTACCTCAAACACAGAGTCTCCAGACAGTCTGCTGAGCGCTGCAAACTCTAAAATCATGGTCCCCGCGCATGCAGTGCATGTGTCCGTCTCTGTGCCTGTACGGGAGAGGGGATTCAGGACCCCATACTTCAGGTTCACCTGCAGAGAAGAGGGGGGGGGGGGGGGGGTGTTCAGCAAAAACAAAACAAAATGGAGACTTTTCATAAAATGGCTTCTGGTGTTAGCTTCTGTAATGTTACAAGGTCTCTAAGGGTGGAGGGTGGGTGGTCAGAGCCTCCCCAGCCTGTGATTATGTGCAGTTTAGTCAACAGCAGACTTGTGCTGTGCAATCCAAAAACAGTTTGACCACAAAGATGCCTAAGGTAAAACAGACGAAAACACGACTAATAGTATTACAGCCGTGACCTTTTGACCTTGTCTGTGTGTTCGAGCCATAATGGTATAATGCTATGTTACTCATAGTAATCATTACTGTACGGTAGTGTATGACACTCCTTTCTGTGCAACAGAGATGTTTGTGTTTATACAAGGTCAGCTCCTTGCTTGTACTCATAAAGATGTGTGTGTGTTTGTGTGTGGAGGAGGTTATAACAAAGAGAATTAACTATCCCTTTAAAACGACAAACTGTAGGAGGAGGATATAATTATATTGTAATATAGAACATAATATTATAATCTTCAGCTATTATCATGAACACCTGTGTGTGTGTGTCTGTGTGTGTGTGTACAGAGGGTGGTGGTCGGGGTAGTTACCCGTGGGTAGGGCAAGCCGCTGGTGGTGTTAAAGGCAGGTAGCAGCCGGTGGCCAAGCTCTTTGGCCATGTGCAACAGCTCATCCTTGTACCACTGCATCCGGTCCCCTCGCTGCCTCAGCAGGTCCGCCATCACATGCGCCCCCAGCAGGCCACTGCAGGTACAACAACACAGCTCTCAGCATTCTCACTCAGTAGTGCTATCAATGTATTGTAACTAGATTCCCACATCCAGTACAACCACATTTCACGTTATCAAAATGCCACACTCAATTCTATGGTGCCTTCGTAGAAGTATCCTTCAAGAAGATTTAATATCAAGTTAAAATGTACAAAAATGCTATTACTTTAAGAGCAGGCAGAGTGAGTATGTATACAAAGACTGATCTTTTTTTTTCTTTCCTCATCAGAAATAACGTATGCATTCTTCTGCTTTCTACGTGCTGTGTCTGGCATCTTTTGTTTAAACGTGTGTAGTCGGACTCTAGAAATCTCAGTCTCGACCCAGTACCCTCAAAAGCTTTTGATGTCAACTGAGTCACACAGAGTTTTTCAGTCCTCTGGCCACTGAGAGGAAGTCAGAGACCAACATGTGAATGGAGCGTGAAGAGGCTGGTGGGTGAGTCAGTCACAGCATTGTAAAGGGTAGAGCTGCAACTTCAATTAACAACCTTGCTTAGCCGAGGAGTTCAGGTCAGGAAGGTTATAGTTTTATATGTAGCATTATTTCACAGTGAAGGCAAAACACTGCAACAGTTCTTAAGCTTCAGTTATTAATTTCATGTCTATCTGAATACCCATTTTCTTTTTCAAATAATCACATACTTTGTTAAATGAACTAAATGTGAGTGGCAGCGGACTGATTACTGGAAAGGTATTTCAGGTCGAGCTTAGTTGGATTGGAGGTTTAGAAAAGAAAGTCACCCAAGGACACGGATGTTGGTCTCAAAGACGGAAACAACTATGTCATTATCCAGTCGGACATCTTTCACCGTCTTCCTCACTGCATCCTCAAACTCGTCCAGCTTGTTCAGAACCTGCTCAGAAAAAGAGAAACATTTTTCCGCCATCATCTTACCATATTGAAAAATTACATTATAATTCATTATCATTCTTCCTTGAACATTATATTGAACTGGTTACACCGTATTCACAAAGAATTATACATCTTGGAGTAACTCCTAAAAATAATGGGCGTTTTGTAGTAGCTTTAGGACTCATAAATTTTTACAATAAGACATTAAAGGCCTAAAAGAAGCACCTAGGTCTGGGACACTTATTGAAAAACCTATTATATATAATACATTTTCTAGAGACTTATGATACAGAATCATTGATAAAGAATTATGAAAACATATCAGAAGGGATAGTGAAGGGATTGAAGTTGTGACGGGATGTCTCCAACAAACTGTAACAACCCAATAATGCTGGAGTTGTCAGCAATGCTCTGGTAATTGGCTACAGGGAAAATGCAACGCGGACAATCTGGGACTTTCACAACCATCATCCAGTCAATCTTTGCTTGTGCATGTGAAGTGACGACATCTATAGCAACAGAGAGTTACTCCTAGTAGGGAACATCTACAGAACTTTGGGAGTACTCATAAATCACAGTAAAAGATACAATAGTTTGTAAATACGGGCCCTCATTTTGAAATCACCACACAAGTCTGTGACATAATTTTTCATACACACACACAGTCATACTATGTTCTGTAAACTGAAACCCTTGCTTTGGTAAAATGTGAGTGCATCATCCAGACAAGAAACATCCATCAGCAAAACACTCACCACAAGGGTGTCCAAGGTGTCGATCAACGTGAGGGAGAACCTAATGGAGAACCACATTAACATGAGCAGAACTATTCTGAATAACAGGCCTCATTCAACAACAGGGAAATTCAATAGAGATGGTGTCACACCAAAAATCACATTGCCTGATTAATGCAAGCCAGTCTAGCGCCACCTAGTGCTTCCATTCAATTTCTTATTTAGCCCCATCATTGGTCAGGGATCTGTCTGTAGGGTTATGTTTGTAACAGCTCTCAGCTATGCAAACCAACCAGCAAACAGAGGAATGGCTAACAGCGATAATGTTAAACTGTTAAACAGTAAGCTCTTAGGTCATGACCCAATAGTGGTGATTGGTTAAAGCAGAAATTATCTGCCACCCGAAATGCGCACCTATACCAAAGGGATTCGAATGCTTTGAATAAAGTGAAACAATGTGAAAGCATTAGGCTAAATTAATTCCAGATTACATTCAGGATGAGATATTACTCCTCAACAGTGTTCTATAAAAGGTCTTTTTTGATAATGCATGCACACTCTGTCTCTCTCTCTTTCTCTCTCTCTCACACACACACACACACACACACACACACACACACACACCATTTTTAATATGTTTAATTCAAATCAGGGAGTGTCAGGATGTATCTGGAGGGGATAAATCTATCCTCAACATAGAGATGGAGGAGAGGGGGGGGTTCAGAGAGGTAGAGAAAAAAAAGATGAGAGAGCGAACGAGAGAGAGAAAAAGAAAGAGAAAGAGGGGTAGGGATGAAGTAGGACAGGGCCCAGGGGGGCCACTCTCATCCTTCTGTGTGAAAGCACAGAAACATGATCTGATGAGATGGTGATCTGTTCTGTCACCTTGCCTGCCTATAAGGAAGAGTGGAGCCCAGTAGAGCATCCGTATTAACACCACACCCCTCAGCCCTCACCCATGACGCACCAACTAACACACTACAAGCGTCACTACAGCAACTGTAGCCAGGGTTGTGTTTGATCCCTGCAGGTGTAATGGACTTTATTTAAAATACATGTACATTTTATAAGAATTGTTGGCTCCTATAAAGAAATGTTGCTGGGAGTTAATGATACCATAATCGGCTTATGATGAGGGTTTTCAGCCTGATGCCTTGAATCCCTCAAAAATACCAAATCCCTACAGCAAACACTGGACCGTTATTAGAGGGTCATGCTATTCATCCACCCTTTGCTGAAGACACATATTTCTAGACCTAGATGATCTGAGGCCCTGATGTAATTCTGATTTGGCACTCACTTTCCCAAGGCATCATCAATGTCTCCACGATTGGGCTCCAGCCCCCTGACCCGTCCTCTGCAGCTCAGTGGCATCAGCTCATCCGCAGGGTAGGCATATTTCTGCACAGACACCACAGAGCCCTTTACAATCACAATCAACTACTATCCTCAAGATATTTCACATAAGGACTCATGGTTTATAAGCAGCTCACTGCAGACCAAGAGGGCAACATGGATGAAAGATTAAAAAACTAAAGAGTATCTTTTACCTATGACATTTTCACTTCAAGACATTCCTTCTATAAATTGTAGACTACCGCAGGCAGCTGCTCATCTTAAGTGAATTAACTAGGACAGCTGTTCTGAAAGCCTATATATGGGGTAGTAACGTCAGGTGAGACATATTACAAAGAGAAAAAGCTATACATAGATCCCATTATTTGGAGGCAGTATCGGAGGTCTTCTTAGAATCTGGGAAGATTAGGTTACAGAGGTGAAGTACAGTATGATCAATGGTGTATGTCTTGCTGTGTAAATAAACTGATGACTGTTGTAGTGAGGTTCCCCCTTTCCCTGTTAAGAGCTTTGAGTACTTAGAAAAAGTTATTTCAAGTGCAATGTGTTTAGTGAATGTCCTAAATACCTGTGAGACACACTTACACACACACAAAGACACACAAACATACACAACTATGGAAGTCAGAAATGTTCACTGTAATGAACTGTTGAAAACAAAATCAAATACCCTTGACCCAGTCCCTTACCATGTAGCTTCCATAGGCATGGTCAAACATCTCCAGGATTTGATGCCTAAAACACAAGAAAAGAACCACATTGTTTCAATTGGCATAAAGGGCCAACATATAACTTTAAACATCATTTTTAAAAATGCTACAGAGTTTCGGGTTGAATTTTGATTAAATATATTAAAAGGTGCTCTATATGTTGCAGGATTTTAGCGTGATTTCATTTTTATCTCAAATCGTAGGCATCTCCCCTTGATCGGCTAGCTTTCTGCCCCTGAATACACTATGAAAAAACCCGGTCTCCAGCGACAATACAGGGGCTATAATAACAAACAAGGACAAACCAACGACAGACAGACCCTGTGTTGATGTTCGAGACCGGGGTTTTTCATAGTATATTCAGGGGGCAGAAAGCTAGCCGATCAAGGTGAGATGCCTACGATTTGAGATAAAAATTAAATCGTGCTAAAATCCGGCAACATCTCATAGAGCACCTTTAAGTAGACAGAAGCATACAAAATAAAAAGCTGGGCTTTCCATTGTTCACAGTTTAAAAAAAATAATAATTTGATTGACCCCATAGATAAATAACCACCAACCATAGTAGAGACATCCACAAGTTAGATTCAGACTGCACTGAACGTACAACAAGCAGTCAACAGTTACAGAGCTGGTCTTTTTTGCTACACAGATGTGGTGTTGTAGAAACTTCTAAGAGCAACCCTTGGGAACCATCTCAGGTGGGGTGTGTGTGTGTGCGCGTGCGTGTGCATCCGTGCTTGGGGAGACTTGTTCAAACCCTCTGTGGTCTAAGGAGGTGGCAATCTACAATCTCACTCCTCTCAGTACCATGGCAGTCTTAGTGTACTGGTGTGTGTGTGTGTAGCTGAGCGTGTGCATGTGTGGGTTAGAAATAACCAAAAGTGTAACTCAAAACAGTAGGCTACTTCAACCAATCACAGAAGCAGCCAGCGCTGAGGGGGCAAAAATAGAATTATCTACTGTAGCATCTACTGATACATTTTCTTGTATTGGTTCATCAGAAAGATTTAGTTCATATGAGTTATATGGATGGACATTAGCCCATGAGGGCGTCTCTAAAGCGCAGATGGCAGCTAGGTGGGCATTGTCCTTTGATGGTGCTAACACCTGCACACAGCGAGATCACAGGGCTGGGATTCCCACTAAATTGTTAATTTTCCATCTTCTTTGAAACTGAACACGGGAACAATCCAGCGCCTCATCCAACGCGTCTTCTGCACCAGGAACACAAATAAGGCAAATAGGCTAAGGCTTGATTTGTAAAAAAAGGCTAGTTTTTACGGCTTCCCTGCTTTCAAACATTACATTACGCTGTACAGCATTAAAGGTGTGGGAAAGAATGTAAATTCTGAACTTCACTATTATTAAGGGAGGTGATCATTTTACCAGGGTCTTTCTTCTAAGAACTAGACCCATCGAGCAGGACTGGTTGTGTGGTCACACATTTGTGGAAGCATATTGACATACAATCACTTCATGACTTGGTATTACATAGATGACCAAAATTACTGGCCAAGACCTGCCTACATAATACTTGCAAAAGAGTACATGTCTGGTTAAGCAACTTCCACCATCAAAATTTTGCTCAATGTGCCATGTGTCAGCAATATTGCAATTTATATGCCAGATATGTCATTACACTACTAAACTGCTTTGAAACAGACTCCAAAGAAGCTCTAGCATGCGAAACGATGTAAGCTGACAGTACTAACAAACAGGTCATGTTTGTAAGGTTGCACCACTGTAAATATCTAGCCCCACACCTACGCATACCAGGGGTCATTGTGCAGGACCACGGTGACAATCACCTGAAAGGCTGATGGCATCAAACTGCAACAATTCTCAAGAAATATGCAGTTGTGAAATTAGTACGTGAACAGTCATTTTGAAAAGTGCCTTCTTACCTTACATTGTTCTTCTCCTCGGCTGACATGTCATGATCTTCTAGACCAGTTACTCCGTTCGACAGATGTACAACAATAAGTAGCACTGGCAGAAGCATTCCAAAACTACGGCAAACGATTAAATCCCTGACCAATCTGTTCTCCATCTGTACTTGGTTACGTTAGTTGACAAACCGTTGAGGTTAAGGTTCTTTGACTAACAACAGTGTATATTTTTATTTCACTACTGTAAACACGGTATCATACACCTACGCATTCGAGGGCTCAGTAGTCTCTTCATCGGGGACCCATACCTATCGAGTTGATTCCTGGACGCTTCGCCTAGATGTTCCACAAGCGACAACAGCTAGTTAGCTAGCTAATGTTAAGCTAATTGGTCAGGGGGTTAACGTTAACGTTACCCCTGTGTTACCTTATTGGATTCTAACACCGGTTTAACCTTAACTAGTCCACATGGATTCAGTGAGACATTCATTGAGACTCTCTGATGAAGCAATGTGGATGTTAAATGCGAGCTTGCTAACTAAACCACGGCTAACGACTCTGAACGAGAAGGAATTCTACGTCTGCTACGCTAGCTGTGCGAACTGCTCAAGCTTAGCAAACAAACAACACAACTTACATTTCACCCGACAGACGACATTTTCTTTTTTTTAACATGCCTGTTGAAGGCAACCGCATGTTAAAATACAGTTATGTTAATAAACGACAAAAATAGTGAATTCAGTCAGCACCAATAGAGAAGATGGTTTACTGACTGCCGTGCTAGCTGTCAAATTAGCATGAGAATCCTTTCGTAATTGGCTACTTAATGCTAGCAAGTGAAATTATGTTCGTAGCCGACTAAAGATATGTTATAAATTAGCTGAAGTAAGCATTAGATAACCTACTGTGTCGTTGCTTTGGTTTCATGCCTATTTATGCTGAACGATACTGAAGCCCACGATCAAATTGTGCTTTTCGGGCTAGGGATGATCCTCGAAGGCACTTGCATCAACTCCTGTGGAGGTCCATTTTTAACTTCGATGCCGGTGTTACCGAAATTACTTACTGGTCAACTGAAAAGGCGTAACGGTGTTGTTACTGTAAAGTTGATTTGCTAGATAAACGTGACAGATTTGCCCATGTACTGCAGGTATTTTACTTATCGTCTTTTCGTGGCATCTGTCTTTAAAGTGAAGTCTACCAGCTGGCAATACTATTGTATGGAGTTCATTGGTCCCTGCGACTTTTTCGTAATCACATAGGCGGAGATTTCGAACTGTAACATCAGAGACTAATGTAATATTTGTTGGAATAAGATAGTGTTTATGTGGTCATTGGAAATAAAATGTTGTTTAAAAACATGCTATTGTGGGTTTTCTCTTCAAGTTCGGCTAAAATAGAGGCAGATTTTAGGCAGGCAGAGGCAAACTGAGCAATTAAAATGACTTCAAGTACCATAAGACCTAGCGGTCTATTCATACGTAACGTAACGTAACATAACGTAACGTAACGCACTTAACGTTATGCACGTTGTGTTGTTCTGTGCTCAAGTTCCTCCACTCTGCACCATACAGCAGCTGAACGCACTGTCGGACGGACTACAACGGGACAACAATGCCTTGTATTTGAAAGAATAACACCAAGCCCTGTTCTTCGATCTTCATAGCAACAAACCGACGATTCGATCAGACTGCTGCAAAGTTGAGCATGTCTGTAAGTTAAGCCCTACAAGAATTGTTTTTCGATTTTTTTTACGTTTACCCAGTGTTGAGCACGAACAAACGAATTAAGCTAACGTTAGTAACGTTAGATCTACTTCAACTAATGTTAGGCTACATTTCTGTGTGTTTGTGCGTGCATGGATGTGGTTCATCTATTTTCTGAATCTGAAAACTGTTTATTCATTTTTGACCATGTAGCATGGTCCCTTTCTCATACGATACCTTTTTCATAGTTTTCATGGCACGAGCTCACAGCAAATTTTCCATTCTAGGCCATGCATGTAAGATCTTTGCAATAACTTGATGCATCTGTTGCATGAGTGGTGCCATAATAAAAAATGTGCAGTTACAAAAATCTAAATGATTGGTTCAATGTTGTGTCTTATCCACACATCCGTTTACCGTCTCGTAAATGTAAATAGTAAAATCATATTGGGAAACATTAGATAGTCCTTGAAAATTGTAGTGCAAAATGCTGCAGGCTTCATAAGAAATACTGTTTTCATGATCCGATGCACCGTCATGCATGAAATTAATTGGCATTTTCGGAAATTATAGTGTAACTTGACATCTGCCATTTTCTGGCATATGTGAAACTTGTGGAGTAACTTGTAGCTTAATTAACTTTTCGTAGTAGCTTGCTCAAAATTGCGTTTACCTTTTGTTAACGTTATAGCTGAAAAGTATTCAAAGAAAATAAAGAATTGCATGTCATTGCATGTGCTCTTTTGAAGTGACAGTTGTTGGTAAAACAGAAAGGCGTTTCTCTATGTCAGTCTGTTAAGCCCGTTATCTAAAGGCCACGGGTCTGTAGTAGTGGCCCAGTAGTGGCGATGGAGGATTTCTTAGAGACTGCGTGATAGTGGAGGTTTTGAAGCATGAGGGCCTTCATACAGCTTCAGTGATCTGCGAATGTAAGCAGCACTTTTTGCGAATGTGTTTATTCCGATCTTGCGAAACAGTCATTTCCACTGTTGTCAAATAATTCTATGAAGGCTTGATTACACAAAACGTCCTTAGTAAAGTTAATCTTAAATGGTGACCTTCTGCTACCCCAGAGCAGTTAATCTATCTCATCACATTTTACAAATCAGGTTAGAATTGGACAGTGCTGTGTGCCACACACCTTTATGCAATTAGTGAAGCTATCCGGTATCTGTTTGTGTGTGTGTGTGTGTTTATGGGTGTGTACACAGTTCTGTCTGTGTCACTACTCACATGATGGGGAGAGAAAGCTGTCTGTCACGAGAACAGGGCAAGCCATCGGTATTGCTGAAACATGATGAAATGAGTCAGGAGGAGTTGAGATGAGGTTAGTCAGCGTTGTGACTTGTAACCCATGTTCTTGGCTCTCGCTCACATTTTGTGGATCATTTCTGTCATTCTCCAAGTAATCAACCATTTTTTTTTTCAAGCAGATTTTGAGCAATGTTACTGAACCATATTAGAGATATGACGGCATTAGACTAGTAGACACATTACACTGTAATGTGTAGCTGTCCAGCATTATATTTTCCCATCTTTTTTTCCCATCTTAAGGCTGCCTAAACCAATTTGTTTCCAGTTTTGACCATGCAGGACAACGTAGCATAAACCCCGGGCTGTCAGAAAACTCCCCACTTCTCCACAGGTGCCACAGCTGAAGGCTGGCCACTATTATAGGATAGTGTATGCATTCACTTACTGTGCTCAGTTTCACTATGTTGACATTGTATAATTGGTAGGATACAGCTGGGGCTTTGCCATTTACAAAAGTCAAAGTCAGTTTTATTGTCAGTTTCTTCACATGTAGTAGACATACAAAGGAATCGAAATTACATTTCTCACTGCCCCTTGCGTACATTAGACAGACAATACAAGACAGAACATGAACTATGAAAGTGCATAAAAACAACATATACTATGTTTTGACAGAAAATATACTGCAATTCTTACCACTAGAGACAAGACAAGACAGGACAGATAAAATAAGTGTTTTTATTTGTGGTGAATTACAGTGAGTGCAAGAACTCTGAGCAGTTATACTGATATTCATCAAAGGGTACCTTGATTACCCACAAAATAGGAGGAAAAGGACGAGTATGAAAACCTGGTGAATGTTACAAAGTTCCCAGTAGTATTAAAGCTTTATGGAACAGAATTTTTGTGGAAGACAGTGATGGACACTAGGTCACCTCCCTTCCTCAGTTTGTTTCTCCCACCCTCGGTGAACCTTAAAGTGAGTGACTTCAATGAGCTAATGGTTGTGTGTGGACCTATATTTGTGACAGCCCTACCATTGTTATCTCTTAAGGCTGTAACTGACACCGACATGCTTCCTTTGTTCTACTTCTGATAGATGCACTTTGAGGCTTCGAGCAGCGTTACGCTGCTGTTTGATTTCTGGGACGTGCATGGACCTGCAGGTACGAACAGCAATCACATACTTGTCCAGGGACTTCCTCCAAACACCATAATTTACACAGGGATGCATCTTGTAACCGATCCTTACTGGTATTTAGCAACAACGTGTAATGGTTAAGTGACCTCTACATGCTAACAAAGAGTGCAGTTAATATCCACATTTAGCACTCATCTGTCAGCAGGTGTTGGATTGTTTTTTCCTAAGACCGCAACATGTCAAAGGCATTTCCATATAGTTCAAAAGATTATTCATTATATTGATCCAAACAGGGTTGTAAAAAATAGTTGAGAGACATTGGTTATCATATACGTATCATAGACTTCTATCCAGTCTAAGTTTAAGAACTCATTTTTGTTTTCATAAGAATTATATTAAATTTGTTCTTAAGAAGACTTCCGGGATGCTGAATGCCAAAATGGCTATAAAATAATGAGAGAAGTCGGGTTGATGAATACATTTGTTTGTAAAAACAGGTGGCGAACAAAGTCCATCATGCCTTTTTTTCAGGCCCTTGAACTAAAGTTAGCCGTTAGCTGAATTTCAATCATATACATAGTTGTTTCTGCTGCTGCCTAGACCTGCATACTGTAAATGTGGATACGAATGAGGGATTTCCTAATAGAGGAACATACAAATAAAGTCTGTGCCTATTGTGCGTCCGTAAGAGAACAGGGCCAACCAGTTTACATCTCGAGCTGAATCGGATCTAGTGTATTGTGTGTGAGACAATATTTAAAAGGCTGCTGGTTTAGATCTGTTCTAACATGCATGGCATCACTCGGTCACAGTAGAAATTGCTAACAGCCGTTGCCAGCATCTTACTTCAGTGTACAGAGATAATATCAATGTGTCCACTTACCATTTAAACATTCAGAGGGACTTGATCCAGTGTCTTTGGTTAGTTTTGTGAACTCACACCCATACATTAACTTTCAGAGCTAAACGCCAGTTCATTCTCAAGAGAGGTATTTGAGATGCATTCAGATATTTCTTCTCTGTATCTTTCAGTGTTTGCCAACCCTAATGTTCCATTTCACCCTTGCAGGGATGGTGCTGTCTGTGTTTGTGGTGTTGCTGTTCACGGTGTTCTACGAGCTGCTCAAGGTGTGGAAGGTGGGTTTGAGCCAGCGCTCCAACACCTCTCCTCTCATTGCTGTGCCCTACGCGCCATCGGATGCTGGATGTTTCTCCCCACCGCCGGCTTGCTTCTCGCCCCAGCTGGACTATCATGAGAGCAGCACTGCTCTGGCTGGAAGCCCCTCAGAGTCCTCCCTTACGCCTGATGGAACCAGTGCTCAGTCCTCCACCGGCACCAGCTTAAACAGGTAGGGTAGGGGGTGCTGATCTCTGACTTGTGTATTTCATGATCCAGATCCTTTGCAGTCAAGAGCCAAGACTGGAACTAGTACACTGGATGTCTTGAGGCGTATAGCAATTGGTAGAAATAATGAGACAAATGTCAACTTTCAAAATTTGAGTGGGAGAATTGAATTAACGTAAAACAGATCTAATCACATCATTGTAAGAAAAATAGTCTTAAATGCTTGAAAGACTGAAAGTCAGTAACCGCCCTCCCTGCCTCGCCATGCGGATGCTGTTCCTGTGGTATTGTCATGGCTCCACTCACTCCCCTCCTCTCCTCCTCTCTCCCACAGTTGGCTCCAGCACGGACTCCAGACCCTGCTTCACATCGCGCAGGTCACGCTGGGCTACATGCTCATGCTCTGCGTCATGACCTACAACGTCTGGATTTTCCTGGGCGTCATAGTGGGCTCCGTTCTGGGCTACTTCCTGGCCTTCCCCTTGCTCGGCAAAGTGGAGTGAAGAGGGGGCGGAAGAGGAGGCTCAGAGGGGTGCTGGAGGATGAATACTCCCCGAGACTCTCCAGTTGTGGTTAACACTGTTCAAAAGAGACCCATACGACCTCTTCTGGGGTCTAGAGTTCTGTGCAATGTTCTGTTTGATTTGTGGAGTCGTGTACTTCAGTGGCACCGAGGGAAATATGGATGTGATGTCAAGAGGAGTTCTGTCATTCATGCTTAGATTTTTTTCCCCACATGATCAAAAACGTGTTTCAAAAGCCTGGTTTTGTGGAACCCCATATGCAAAAAACATCTCCTCTCCATAATCGTAACCAGTGGAAGTGAGGTTTTTTAACACTGCCACTCTTTTTGTGCAATGTGTTCTAATGGTCTGTACTAAAGGTACAGTTCTGTGACACAATGTTTTTACTACAGTCAGGTGATGGCTTGTGACTTGTTAACCTGCTTCGAGGGAAAAGCTGAATGTGCTTGTCCTCGGAATTGTCAGAGAAAAGAAAAGTTGATAGGCAAACACACCAAGTGGCCTTAGTTAATTAATTACCAGCATCTGCCTCAATCTGTCAAAAGCTGTCTGAGAGATTTTATATCTTGTGACTTTGATGGTACCAATAGATTGTATGTTCACCCCTTAAATACAACAGTTGGTATTATAGCTGCACCTGATCAGACCTGTCCTGACATTTCACCTGAATTTCCAAGTTGGAAAAATAACCGACTCTTTCAAGCCAGACACTGTTGTTCTTTTCTTATATTTTTTTTTTGTTCACCTGAGCTCATTTAGCAAGTCTTGCAGTCTCCCAAAGTCTGTGAACCCTAAGCACAAAGTGTAAAAAAAAATTCCTTTCCTACACTACCGTAGGGACACTACTGATAATGGTTGTTACCGACTTTAACAGACTATTTTTAGCTTGTTTTTGTGGTTTGCTGTGAATAAATCAAGTTGACTAATTTGCAAGTCATGATTTCCCTTGTTTGTAAGATTATTTGAGAAGTTGCCACTGAATTATCTCAATTGCTATCCTGAAAGTAATTGCATTCTTTTCAGTATTTTATAGTATCTGCCACTAATTACGTCATTTGATTTTAATTGAAAAACAGAGAGACACAATGAATCTACAACAAAAATTCAAAGCAGTAATATTTAATATTTAATTTTGCACTTTCTGGCATATTGATATTAAAGCAACAGAACTGAGCCAGAGCTGGCACTGATTGGAGATGTAGTAATAAATAAGACTAGAAATGCTCAACCCAACAGGTCTCCAATGTGCTCCTGATGGCCTGGCTGTTGGGAAACAATGCAGAATTCATAAGGCACTCAAGCAGAGGAATTTATGCACAAATGGCAGGTCAAGGGAAAACGGTTAGGACTAATAGTCTGGCACTTGACATGTACCACACAAAAACGTGATCACACAAGTGATATGTAAATTGCATACATAGTCAGTCGTTCTGCTGAGAGTGTCAGAAATACGTTACAACCAAAGCCCATAAAACATTCCAGAACAGCGTCCTGCACTCCGTGCCAGAGTTGCGACCTGCCAGTCTAGAGCCCCACACACACATGCAAAAATGGGGTTATAAATGTGGAACTGAGGGAGATAACACAAGCTCCTCTACTCCAGCACCCAGCAGGTGTTTGAATAAAGGTGTGATATTGTTGGCCAATGGCTCCAGGTAACCTTGGCCTATTTACACAAACTGATGATGCCTGGCACAGCTGCATTTAGAGCTGTTTGCATGTATGTAATTTTTTCCACATTCCTTCCCCTGCCTGCATACATTCCTGCCTAAGAAGTACAAGGCCACAGAGGGAAAACTAATAAGAAGTGCTCTGTGAATAAACATGAGAAATTTCTGATGAAATCATTGACTGGTGTGCTAAATAAAGTTTGGTCCTCTTGAAATTCTAATCATAAATTTAAGATACAAAGAGCAGAGGTAAATGATAGCTGAAATGAAAGTATACACATTATAAATAATAAAAATAGTATAACAATAAAAAAAAAACTAACAGAAAATCCTGTGTCTGTCAGTATGTCAATAAATGTAGAGAATTAATAGTTCTACAGTTACTGCAAGATATAAAAACTGATAAGGTAACTTTTGGAATGATCTTTCCCCCTACACACAAACAGTAACACACACATTGGCCCACAGGCCTTCAGAAAGTATTAATCAAATCATCTCTGGATTTTTTTTTCTAAACACAAATTCTGAACAGTTCATAATGCTTTTCCAAACACACTAGACTGACCGCATTGACAGCCTGGATTATGCTGTAAGGCAGAAACTACTTCAGTAAACTGACCCCTATACATGTACAATACATTCAGTGACTGGACATAAAAATTAAAACAGTGACAGAAATGAGAGTTGGTAATGAAACTTCAGTGACATCTGTATGAGATGATAATAGCAATTAGTCACCTGGTCTTAGTCGCCTACATACTGTAGTGATACAAAATAATAATAAATATGGTTACAAATATTAAAGAAAGTGGCAATAAAATTACATCTACAGGAGAACAGAAACAAAAGAGCCCAGACAATTCTTGGCTCGAGTAAAGAAAGAAACAGAAATATAGTCATAAGTAAAAAGACAAAAATAGAAGGAGGAAGAAAACATAATTTTTTTTGCTGCTGAGAAATTTGGGAAATCCCCAGGTCAACTTTGTCAGTTTAAAACAAAACAACAAAAGATTTGTTATTAATTTCAAAGATAAAAATAAAAACAAAAAGTCCACGTTCATCCTTTTGGGCCATCACAGGAGTACGTCTGCTGTATGCTCCCCGTTGGGTAGCGTTTGAGTGGGAGAGGCCTCTGTGCTCTGTGTGTGGCTCACCTCCAGGAGGACCTCCTTGGGGTCTAAGCCAGCTTTCAGGGCCTCCACCACGGATTGGCTTCCATCACTCTGCTCCTCCTCTTCCTCAAGTGCCTCATTGGTGGGTGACTGGAAGCCACTGTCGTTGTGGTGGCGTGGGCTGGAATTGGAGTCAGAGTCAGCGGCGCCGGCAGCCATGTCTGCCGGCAGCTCTGCGTCTTGGTCCTCTGGTGCTACTAATGTTACTGCTGCTGCCTCACTGTCCCGTGAGCTGGCAACTAGTGTCTCCACTTCCTGCTGACCTCCTGGGATCACTTCTTCAGCTTCCTCCTCTGCTGTCGTTGCCCCACGCACCTCCAACTTCTCCACCTCAAACTTGGTTCCGTTGGTCAACCTGGGACTGTCAGGTTCCTCTGTGTTCTCAACCGGAATGATCATTTCCACCACTGGGTTGATGAGAGCTCGGATCTCCTGCACACTGTCGGGGGACTCTGGCTCTCGCTGGCAGAGTGAGGGGGGATCCAGAACAACAGTGGTGGTGGTGCTGATGGTGGTGTGGGATGAGGGAGTGCAAGATGACTCCAACTCGACCTCCATCATAGCTTCGCTCTCCTCCGGGATGCCCTCCACGCCAGGCACCTCCATGCACGACTCATAGGGCAGCGGAATACCATCCAGCTGAATCATGGAGACCACCTGCCGGCGCCTCCTGCCACCCACTCCGGACCCCGTGTCCCTGGACAGCACCAGGGGGCCGTCCTGATCGTCTCCCCCATACTCCTGGCTCCAGTCCACGGGGTTCTCCCCTAGGAGGTGCAGGTTGGGGTCACTGTTGGTCATTATGATGCTGTCCCGGTACAGGTTATGCTTCCGCTGGACAGCAGCCTCCTTCACAACTGTAAAAAAGAAAGCAACAAAGGAAAGAAAATGAACTCAGAAACTGATTTAAGTCAAATAGCTGTGTAGTGGTCATTAATGGTCTGGTTATATCTGTATCATATCATATCTGCCCCTGAAGGAGTGCAGAGTTTACTTCAACAAACATTACACAAATCATCTTGTGAGTTGTCTTGGAACCTGTTATGGTTCCTAACTCTGATATGTGACTGATTCATGTATTAATCCAGGTGCCCACAGTGAAACATTTAGAAAATTCCAAAAGTATGTGCATGCTGTGGTAGATTCTGGGAAACACTAACTGACCACTGACCTCATACAACTTGTTTGTTTTGTGAAGTATTAAGTTCTTAACCATATTAAGACTTTCTGGCATTAATGTCAGATTCAATTATGAGAAGTTAAAGTGGAAGTTTACGGATTTCAGCAATATGCTGCAGAAGCAGGCGTGGTCTTGCTGCCACACTTGAGCAATATGAAAAAACTGTAGGAGGGAAGAGTGGCCTACCCATCATGATATCCTTGGTGACAGACTGCAGCACCACCTCCTCAAAGATGTTTTCCACCAGGATGAAGCGAGAGAAGTCTGCAAAAATAAGATCCTGAAACCGGGGCAGGTCCTAGGGAGGCCAAAAAGAGACAGATTGACAGAGACTGAGAGAGTCAGCTCATGCAAGCACCCAAAGCAAAATATCCTCCCTTGGCCATTATGGTACACCAAGAACCAAAACATTTACGAATATGCTCAATGTAACACAATCACATTCACAATTAAGTCCTGGAAGCAAAGTAAACAACAGACTTTAGGATGGGAGGTAATGTTTATGTTTAATTACTCTCAGACTGTTTAATAAGAAGCTCAAGGTTTGTTGTCATTTGCTGAAACCCAAACCACATTAAATGGATGGCACATACACAAAACCAAACTTGGAGCAGTTCACAATCATCCAACAGGACAGTGCGCACCAGTTTACAGAGCTGTAAAACTCAAGAGACATGGCTAGGTGAACTAGATAAGCTATAGTCTCGGGCCCTTAACCAGATTATGGTTTGAATATCAAATAGTTATCACCAACTGCAAATGGACTACCTTTTATGGTAACTGTAAAAGTATGGACTGTATAGCTCATCCAAAGCATACTACTTCAGTTCTGGCTTCTTCCTCCACTGCATAGCTGACAAGCCTCACACAATGCTATCAGTTTAACATGAATTTCTTTCTAACCAACACAAAGCAAAGACCACTTTTAATGGAGATATAGGTTCAAACATGCCAGAGCTGCCCTTGTGCACCTTTCTTCTCTACCACAATTCTCTACCACAAGATTTCAACATGATTATCATTTCTGTACCCTGACCTGATTTTTTTTCCCTGTGGAATTTGGATGACTTTACTTGCAAAAACTGAAACCGCAACACCTTTTCCTGCACATCAAACAATGGCGCTAGCCTCCTATTCCCAGAAAAGGTGAGAGACAAAGAGAGAGAGAGAGAGAGAGAGAGAGAGAGAGAGAAACTTGTGCAAGAAAGAAGTGTGTGTGTGTGTGTGTGTGTGTGTGTGTGTAACAGAGAGAGAGAGAGAGTGTGTGTGTGTCTGTGTTTGT
>JAGFZM010002198.1:99069-154069 GCA_017657215.1 Limnothrissa miodon
TATGAAAGACAGAGAGTAAAACACTTGTGTCTGTTTGCAGAAAAAAGAAAAGCGTCCAACATATCGCATATATCAACATTTAAAGGCCAGTGGGGGTGTAGTGGTTAAGGAACTGGAATAGCATGCAAGTATACTAGTAGTCTAGAAATTGTGGGTTCAAATCCTGGCTGCCACCATTGGGCCCTTAATTAAGGCACTTAACCCTGAGTTGCTCTGGCCCTGAACTAATTGATAGTTGACGAAATGTAAGACGCTTTGGATACAGGCGTCTGCTACAGAAAATGCATAAACGTAAATATATTTTTGTGTGCATTTGCAGATTTGTGTGTGTGCATGTGTTTCCATGTGTGTGTGCATGTGTTTCCATGTGTGTGTGGTGCAGATAGAGAGAAAGTAATCTCACCATTGTTGGCATGTCTAACACAGTCTTGGAGGACAGCGTGCCACTTGGTGTGCTCTTTCTCCGTCATGACACAGAAGTAGTAGTGGCGGGCATACGGGTGCCACAGGATCAGAGGGTACTGAGACGGGCACTTGAGGAATGGGGAGCTGCTTGCTTTAACTTTCACCCCTAGACAGACAGACATATTAAATCATGACCACTATTCACGTTTTTTCATATGCATGCAGATGTGTGTGTGTGTGTCTGTGTGTGTGTCTCTGTGTGTGTGTGTGTGTCTCTGCGTCTGTTTGTGTGTGTGTGTGTGTGTGTCCACACCCGGGAGGCTTGTATTGAGTAGCTCCAGGTACTCCTCCATAGAGCCAAGGGCTCTGTATCCAGCACAGTTAATGGCCTCCTTGGGATGCAGACCCCTTTCTTGGGCCTGAGGGGAACACAAGAGGAGCAGTGTTACATTCCTCCCAATCCTTAGTCCTCAAACTTAAACTACTTTAAACTACCTAAAAACACACACACAATCCTTGGACAGCAATAGGGCCTACATCTGGAGTGACATCTAGGGGTGTACAAATTACTGGCTAAGGTGAAAGCACAAAAGAGGACTTGTGTACACACATATGAGGAGATACGCTACTCTGTCTGTGCAGTGCATTTACATCGCTCTCATGCCTGGTGTGGACACCTCCACTGCTTACAATAAGAGCATACTGTTGCAGCATAAGCTCTGCAAACACTGCACTTCTGCTGTACTTTATCTATAGCTGAGAATACAATCTTTTGTTTGTTTCTTTTGTTTTGACCGTTTTGTTTTGAGGAACCATTGAAAGCATCCTCTCCAGCTGCATCACTGTGTGGGGCGGTAGCTGCACTGACTACAACAGAAAAGCTCTACAACGCATCGTGAGAACAGCTGAGAGGATAGTCGGCGGACCACTCCCCTCCCTGCAAGACATCTACACCACCCGCCTCACCCGCAAAGCCAACACAATCGTCAGCGATGCAACCCACCCTGCACACTGTCTGTTCAGCCTACTGCCCTCTGGTAAGAGATACAGAAGTCTCCGCTCCCGCACCACCAGGCTCGCCAACAGCTTTATCCACCAGGCTGTGAGACTGCTGAACTCTCTCCCCTACCGGCTCCCAGCCAGCGGAACCACCAGACTGGCAGGAGTATAGGAAGACAGATTGAACTCTAGCCCCCCCCCCTCACCCCCAACCCACACACACTCCCCAGCAAGGAACAAAAACACTCTGAACCAAGAACCAAAACAACACTCTGGACTGACACTCTGCATTGCAATTGCACACAGCTGCTGCTATATATTCAAGTATTCTTTTTTACTACTATTTATATACTACTACTGCTGCTACAATCTTGTGTTGCACTAAGACAACAAACCAACGCTGCTGGAACACTTACTTTATGTTATGTCTTGTCTTATATATACTGTATGTTTACCTAAGTATAATGCCTTAAGCCTACTTGCACTTTTTTTTTTTTTTTTTTACTTAACATTACCTTATTGTTTAGAAATCATTTTTTTGTTGTGCATCTGCACTTTATTGTCGTCAACGTCTACGCATGGGACAAGTGTGAAATGCAATTTCGATTCCTTTGTATGTCAAGTACATGTGAAGAAATTGACTTGACTTGACTTGACTTGTTTATTTGTTTGTGGTGTTGCCCACGAGTTCCTTCACCTGTTTGTTTTCAAAGAGGGCGATGTTGTAGGTGTCGTCCACATAGAGGTAGCGATGGCGCCATTTCTTGCTCTCCTCCAGATACTTGTACAGACTCCCAGAGAAAATGCACTTGTCTTGCAGCGGGTCCTATAGGGCAAGATGACTCATAGTCAGTGTGACAGCATGAAGCCATTAAAGCACCACTTACGGTACAGACACTGCCGAAAGCTGAGAAACTATTACACAAGCTGTTGTTAGTGACTACGGCATAGCATTTAAATATACCCCAACGTTATGACCATCATTCAACCAGTAGTGAAACTCTCCCGTAGTGAAAGGCTCCATTTCTAGTGTCCAGTAGTGAAAGTCTCAATTTTTAGTGCTACTTTTACTAATGTTCACCCGCAACACTGTCATATACAGCTTTTAGTCTTCAGGACTACTGCCAGTGACACCTAAACTGTGACAGGACTAACAGGCACAGTACTGGGGGAGATTTGCTATTCAGGCAAAGAAGGGTTAAATCCTTACTGGTGAAACCACTCGTGACGTACTGGGAACAGTCAAACACACCATATTCTTTTTAGGAGGACTGCTTTACAAAAAAATGTGTGAATTGCCCTCTGTGTTCAAATGCCAGACATTTTCTCCCACGGTTGGTTTGGTGCTAATGATGGACTGGTGTTGCCGCCATGGAGTGTGGAGTAAAATGTGGAGTCTGGGTAAGATCTGGCAACGTATAATGACCCAGGCATATGTCCAAGCCATGCCAGAGTCTCTCTCATCTCATAACACAGGCAGCAGAATGGTTAACAGGACCTTTGATGTGCTTGGCTGCAATGCCAAATCCCATTGGTCAATTACACATGCGTGCTAGCGAGCGCAGATCAGGCTGGAAAGCATGTGATCCTCATGAAGTGTTTACCAGAGTGAACCACCACCTCCCGTCCCCTCATCTCACCCACCACCACCACCACCACAACACTTTTAGATTTCCAACAGGAGATCAAATGCCTCGACCAAGCTAAATCCCAGCCTGGGAGAGAGGGAAGGAAGGAAGGAAGGAAGGAAGGAAGAGGGGGAATGCAAGTGAGGGGAGGGGGGAGAAAAAAAAAACTGAGAGAGGTGGAATGGGGAGAAGAAAGAGAAGAGTTCTTGGAAGTGTGCAGGCTGTAGCATCTGTGGCTGTATGCGTGTGTGTCCTGCTTGTTCTGTATAAAAGATAACTGGAGGAGATGGTCAGTCTTCACACAAGGTCAAAGAGATTGTGATGTGTGTGCGTGTGGCCAACTTTGTATACAAGTGCATCTGTGTATGTGCATGAGTGTGTGTTTGTGTGTTTGTGTGTGTGTGTGTGTGTGTGTGTGTGGTGGGGTATGGTAGCCTTCCTCATGGCTTTTCCGGGAGGTCTTTTCAAACAAAACCACACAGACCCAAACAACCCAACTGACTGGCTACAGTAGCATAAAGAAATGGTAATTGTGCCTGATTCGTGAGCCCACATGAACCCGAAAACATTTGCCCTACTTTTCCAGCGCCAAACGGACGGCAGCTGAGCCTGTCTGAGGTCACCTTCTGCTGCCTGCCCGCAGAACCCACAGCAGGTCCATTGTGCTAACTGGTGGCACTGGGATCCAAAGCAACGGTCCTCTTACTTGGCCCTTTCTAACAGCTGAAGGGCCCTCTATCAGTTAGATGCTGTGCTGGAGATGGACAAAGGGCAAAGGAAAACATGTGTGACTAAACTTCAGTGAATGGGTGGTGGGGGGGATGGAATGCCGGGAGAGGACTGAATCACGGTGCAGTCGGTGAGAACAGAACTGAGAGGAGAGAGAGAGAGAGAGAGAGAGAAAGAGAGAAAGAGAGAGAGAGAGAGAGAGAGAGAGAGAGAGAAGGCCGGGGTATCAGTCAGTCACTTTAGCTCATGTGTGAAATCTGCTCTAGTTTCCGCTCTCCTGCCAGTGAGAGCAGAACCATGTGGATCTGAACCACAAATGCTCCTTTACTTAATTTTACAGTTAGCATGTGTGCTTCTGTGTGTGTCGGGGTGTTTCTGTCTGTGCGTATGTGCCTATGTGTGTGTGTGTGTGTGTTTAACTAACATGACGATGAAACCACAAGAACTAAGGAGAAAAATTGAGTTAACAGCAGAGAGATGAGAAACACTCAGCTAGAAGCAGGATGAGATGCGTATGACAAAGCAAACCAGGGTACAGTGAACTGGGGATTAAAGAACAGGAAGAAAAAGGAAAAAAACAAACAGAATAAACGGAAAAAGAGGGCAGTATAAAGGAAAAAAGTAATCATTTGAGGGCGCTGAGAGCGAGATCATATGATATGTGCTAAAAGAGGCAACCAAATATTTACTGATGAGAGAGATGGTAAATAAAAGAGAAAAAAAAAAGAGAGAGAGAGAGAACTTGAAATTGAACTGAAGCACTATTCCCTAGCACTATGCTCTTTAAGGTTTCTGCTATGTAGCTTGATTGTTATCCTCTTTTTGTGAGTCGCTTTGGATAAAAGAGACAGAGAGAGAAAGAGAGAGAGAGAGAGAGAGAGAGAGAGATGAAATGGAAAGGAAGTCGTGGGACCATCTTGCCTTGCGGTGCAGCAGCTGGGACTGTGTTCCTCCTCCTCCTTCAATCTCAAAGCGCACGACGTTGAAGAGAGCCACCCCATACTGCTGCTCATACACATGCCCAAAGTCTTCCAGCATCCCACATGTGCGCGCTACAGAGACAGACAGAGAGAGACAGACAGACAGACAACTTGTCAATGAGTATTCTAATGTCCAATTAATCAAGGAAGTAGTCACATCCACAAATGTTTCCATTCTTAAACAATAAAAAGGTTCCCATAGACACTGTAACTGTAAACATCATGGGCAGAGTTGATCAAAAGGACCCAGCTGAACTAGAGAATAACCACATAACAGGAAATGCACTCATAACAACCATTATAAGATCAAAGACAAAGGACAGAATCATGCACGAGAGGGCAATGAGTCATTCAAAAAACACAGAGACACACACTGTAGTTTTAGTAAGGTGGGAGTTGGGAATATTTCTCCACTTCACTCCTTTTAGGCCTGACTTTTCATACAGAAGAGGGGGGAGGTAGAAATATAGAGGAGCAAGAGAGAGGTAAACAGGTGGAAGAAAAGAAATAAAAGATTAGCAAACAGCGAGTAGTTGAAGACTGCATCAAATAAATGTTATAATACTGTTGAGTTACAATATACAAATGTGACATAGAAACAGCAACAGAATGTAAACAACTGTATTGGTTTAAGTCAAAAACGCCTAAGCGCAGTGGTGTTCTGATATCGAGTGAGGTCAGCTAGTATCAGTCTTTCACACCTGCACGTCCTTCCATATATGGCTGCTACTTTTAATACTATACGGCAGTGAATGCAAGGCTGCATGCTACAGACTACACTGGATGAAATTCTGCACATAGCAGGTTTACCCACTGAGACTGGGTTGCACTAATGTGGTTTCATTTGTAAACTGGTTTAACAGTTTACTGACTAATTGTTGCCCCTAGTGACAAATTAAGTTAGACCTTACTTACATTTTTTTTCTGCATTAACCTCTAGGAAAACTCATGTTTATTTTGCCACTTAGATTAAATGTAAATTTATTGCACCACTGATTTTAAACCCAGGATAAACCTGGATTACCAGTTTAACATAAACTAGATGAGGTTTCAGTAGGGGTAGGAATTGATAGGATTATATATTAATATTGATGCAATCTTATGAGTCTTGAGATTTTCTATCAATTCTCTAATTGATTCCATGTAGTAAATAAAAAGGAGATAAGGAAATAAAGAGGAGATAAGTATTGATAGGAGAGCACCATTCTGCATAGTATTTAAGAGAGTTACTTAAAACTGCCCGCACAGGCATGTCTCATCCTCTCTCTCTCTCTCTCTCTCTGTCTCTCTCTCTCTCTCTGGAGCTCTGGAGCCTGGAAAAGTAATTAAGAGGGAGAAGGAAACTGGACAGTTGTCAGATGCTTTCTTAATAGACATCAGTGTTTGTGGTTAACACAATTCCTTAAGTTATGTGGCACACGGAAATACCACTGGATCTGATAGCGGATCAATGACTCTTAGTAAAACGAGAAACATTTTACAGGCGCTCTTTACACAGTGTTGAACATCATCATCTGACATCAAGAGCTGACGTCTGGAACGTGAGCTTTTTCATTCCCTTCATAGTAGGCTCTGACTGCAGGAGTGTGAGAGGGGGGCCTTTCCGGTACCGGTAGTTGCCTAATGACTCCCTTAGCACGAGGTCAAAGGTCACTCCCTCTACTCTGTGAACACGATAGAGAATTTCCCCCCCTGACATGTAACCACCTGTCCTCTTTAGACACACAGAACCACCCGCCCTCACACACGCACACAAACTTGGACACTGCACATCTGGAACAGTGAGTTATAGAATGGCATGGCAAAAGCATTGTGTAACAGAGCACCCTCTACAGCATTCTCTAATTTCCTTCCTTCAAACAAAACATGGCTAGTCAGCATTTGTGTCAATGCTGTTTTCACTTGTGTGGAAGCCATGTTCCCAGACAGTGCACTCTGAAAGGAATATGTTTGGAGTGCGTTCCCAGTTCCCTGTGTGCACGTGTCTATGTGTCTATTCAAATCCACATGGCCTCACAGACAGCTGGCAATGCAGAGTAGAATGACACATTAGAGTATCAGCCCTTTAGGAACACTGAACACCATTGTAAAGTAAAATCAGCTGGAAATACAGTTGTGTGTGTGTGTGGTGAGATAGCGAGCAATCATCTCCACGCTCACAATCTATCCCTTATGCCGCCGGCAATCATCACCCCACTGGGAGACTATTTACATTCGAAAGGCATCTGATCTAGAGAAATTATCTCGCCCAAAACAGGACTTTAACCAGGCACAGTCTTACAGCAATTAGTGTAGCTGAGTGTAACACTCTCCAACAATCAAATGCTAAAGAGACTTCTGGGAATTGGATAGGTGTGTGTGTGTGTGTTGCTTAAGGGCTTTGGATCATAACCAGATGTGTTAAAATGGCTGGCTGCATCTGTGGCTCCGTTCGGTACAGGAAGAAAGCTGATTTTCACTGTTTTGTACAGAAAATATCTGCAGCCCAACCCAACGCAAAAGATTGTCTTATAGAAAAACAACACATTTCTCCTTTCCATCTTAACATTGCCTTCCTTTTCATTCTTTCAAGAAGAGCAAATAGAGTTTCACATTCATTACATTGCACCAATGAAGGTGAGGAATGCCACAATTACCACAAGATAGATTTTTAGGTTAAGCAGACAGTACTGAATGCGCCCTCGTGTGAACTTCATTGTTTATCAGACATCTCAAACAAAAAATGGAATTTGCTACAATGACATATACACTGAATTGCCACAGCAATATCCAGGTCAAACACTACTCTTTTCTGTGCTTAAAACAGACCAGATCATCATATACCTCACCGACACTGTATACATGAAGCCATGGAGAACATTGCAGGCTGTATACGTACACTATAGTGAACGTCTATAGACACGTGATCCTAAACCACATGAAAATGTGTAATATACTGAGCTATTTATGGGGTAGAAGGTAGGTCGAATGATTGGGTGGTCTGACCGTGTGCCCACTCCATTCTCTCTAAGCTGCCTAATTACAGCTGGCCAAGGGATTGATGCTGACTAAACCACTTGCTGGAAACAGTCTGCTCTACAGGAAAAAAAGCATCTTATCCAACTTCTTCCATGTTGACTTTCCTGAGCGCATGTGCACACATACTCATGCAATGATTCACACACACACACACACACACACAGACACACACACACACACACACATACACACACACAAAAGGATCACAGTAAATCGTGGCTCAGGACAGCCTGTCTGCTCTCCAGCAGGAAGGAAAGGTCTGACAGACGGCCAGCTGTCAGACTGCATGTGAATCCAGACCTCTCAGGAGAAAACCTTTGTGACCTTCTCAGCACAACTAATTTTAGTGGCGCAACCGAGTGGGACTTCCATAGCCCTGTGCCACAAATCTGACACATCTACATAATCAAGTAAACAACACAAAACAGGCCTATCAGAGCGCAGTTCCTCTACAAACAGCGATCAGTCGTGTGATGCTAGCCAAGCTAGCCATCACAATGACAGGAAGGGTCCTGCACTCTGGGAAGAGAGATGAGGAGAGACGATGGGGAGAGAGGGAGAATGAAATGGCAGCCTGGTGAGGGGAACGTTTGCTCAAACATAAAGTTAAACTTGGCCTGACATCCCATTAATTGTTACAAACATTACATATAAACACTTTGCAAAAAACATTACATATAAGGCATTTATGAAAGAGATTTCTAGGTGTCAATATAGAAATACCTTTCTGTAATTGCATGTGTGTGTATGCTGCTTTGTGTGTGTAAGTGTGTGTGTTAGATCGTCATAGTACTGATAATGTAAAACAAAGAGCAGAGGTGCACTAAAACTAACAGAATTCACTCTCAGTGTAGTGCTGTTTAAAGTAAAGCCAGATATTGTTTAAAGACTAAATTCATCTGAAATCCTTGCCCATTATGAAACTCATTCAAAAGGCCAATGCAATTTAGAGCTGATAACACACAGGGGCTTAATGTGATTTAAAGGGAGATTTATGGAAGTGTATAGAAGATTAAATCATTTCACTGTCCAAAGCCCTGGCACTATGTAGAAGAGTGAGCCAGCTTCTAGTAGCAACATTTCACGACTGTTTACTTTGACATGCCGAAACGTCTAGACAGGGTCAGAGAAAAACCAAAGCCCAGTAATCTTTAAACAAAAATAATAGCAAATGTAAACACGAAGGCCTTTTATACAGCTCAGAAGACCGATAGAGTAAAAAAGGGGAATTGTGGAAAGTGAGGCAGAGAGAGAGAGAGAGGGAGAGAGAGAGAGAGAGAGAGAGATAGAGAGAGATAGATAGAGAGAGAGAGAGGGGGGGTGCAATAACTTGGAGAGAGATTAAATGGTGCAGTGCTCCTCAGAGCGTTATCAAATTAGACTGGTCGACTTCCTTCTAAACTAGACTAAATCACTTACAGTGCACAATTCAGGTCAAAAAGACCTGTCGTACTGAAGACCAACAAAATATGATTAGCATTGTTGTATTAAGTGTGTGTGTGTGTTGTGTGTGTGTGTGTGTACTGTACAAAGACACTGCATCAATCATTAACCTAACCAATTTACATTTCAAACTGCAACAAAACCACTTTAATGCACAATGAAAGACATTGAGATACACAAAGAAAGACATTTGCATGTAAGGGCTGTTCTTGGACCAATATTTACACTGCGCCTAACATATGACTTACAGTAAGGGTTGGAGCTGACGCGATCGTTCAACGCTGAGCGTGTTTACATCAGAAAGACCTCCATAGGGAGGATTTTTGTAGGAACTCAAAGAATGTGCTTTTAGGACCAAAATTGACATCCTCCCTGACTCAGTAAGAATAAGCTGACTAACCATCTCTCCCACACACATATAAACACACACACTAATTCATCTACCCACTCTTACACTAACACACACATAAAAGCCTCCCCATCATCACACTAGGCAATGATATGTGTGTGTGTGTGTGTGTGTGTGTGTGTTTAATAAGTGCTTTTAGGAAAGCGTTACAAGTGGGTCTCCAAAGTTGTGGACATGTTCATGCCTGCTGCTCTACTCATTCCTCTTTTGAACAGTGACCTATCAACAGTATATGTGTGTGTGTGTGTGTGTGTGTGTGTGTGTGTGTTTGTGTGTGTGTGTGTGTGTGTGTGTGTGTAAGCAATTTCAATCATATTTGTGTGCAAAAATACACAGTTTTGCGTGCCTTGTAGGAGTAGACATGGGAGTGTATAAACGCCACCTCTGTATTGATTGAAGCAGTCCTATATATCTGTAAATGTGTAAAGTGTATCTGTGTATCCCCATGGAGGAATTTTCTGGAAGTCTAACCTCCTAACCCGATGCTGACCATTTACAGCAAGACAGGCATGTAAACAGTCCTCAGAAGCCTCTGCTTCCAGTCATTGGCCTTCAATTTCAATAATTGCAAGACTTTTTATTGAGAGCAAGACAATTAGCAAATTTCTCAGTTAACATCTAAGAACATTGGCTGTAATTCTAGAATTTGTTTATAGGATTTCCTATTCAAAGAGTAAAATTTGCATTCAAAAAGTATAAGGAAACAAAGGTAGACAATCATGATGTCCAATGGAAGATTTGGATCTAGCCCTAAAAGTTCTGGAGAGTTCCAAACATTCAACCCTCCTGCTTAGCAGCAGCAACTCAGGAATGTGTCATTTTTATTAACTCGTGCATCACAGCCTAGCCTAGACTGATCAGAGATGTCATGTTAAGCCTGCATTCACCTAGGAATAAGGTCAGTTACACACACACACACACACATCTGAGCAACTGGTTTGAAAAACACTGTGGGAAAACATTGATGACTTGATTAGTGAAGATATTTGATGTCTGACTAATATAACTGGTGTCAAGCCATTATAAATAACAGCGCAGAGGCTTTGTTAAAGCTGTTGTTAAACAGGGTGGAGTAGATGTGTGTGTGTGTGTGTGTGTGTGTGTGTGTCTATATTAAATGGGCATGTGAGTGTATGTGTGTGAGAGAGTGGGGATTTGCAGTGGTGTGTGTGCTGTAAACATTATATATGCAGAAGTTTTTGTACAGTTTGCCTGCCTGGATGTTTCTAGCCTATGTCAGAGGGTTTCCATCTTTCCAGCCAAAAGACCCAAATGTGAGACCTCATAAGGCATTCCATGCATTCTGTGGTGACTGTTCATTGAGGTTGTTCATCTGACTGTGGAGCAGACTGACTCAATATCCATCTAGGAGGGTTCTGCTTTTCCTCCCCCACATCTCATATTAATAGCCTATGCCAAGGCTAACCTAGGCCAAACGCCACTGCTGCTTACTAAACTACAAGAGACCAAGCATAAAGTGACTCCTTCAACCTCTTATATCAACACATTTAAAATATGTCTGTGTAGACCTAAACCACACTAACACACAGCTTCCACTACCTTATCCCAATACACTTTCCATTCTAGTTTTCCATGTTTAATGACAGCAATGGAATACCTGGATGACAATGAGATCAGAACCAGGGGAGTGGTGGTTCTTAAGTGACGAACTTAGATTTGATGGTCTAAGAGCCATTTAAGGTGCATTCAAGAAGTCTCCTGTTGTTAGGAGTCATTCTTGCTTGTGAATCTGTGCAGCAAACCCTCCCTTGCCTAAAACAGAACAAGTCCCCACAGGCAGACACGCATAAAACTGCTCACAATATGGAGGTAAAAACGGAACTTGACAAACTGAGGACAAAAGCCCTGACCCAAAGTAGATCACTGAATGACAAATATCTAGGTGCCTCTCGGTACTTAACGTTATTATAAATACTAAATAAACAAAACCTAATTTCAAAGATAAAATAGAGCATAAACACACTGAATGGTAGCCTGCTATAACAAGGGACAATCGATGTGGAAAAAGTAACTTCATTTTAACTTAAAAATAACTCAAGTAACTTTTAAGGTAGCCTATTGGGCTTAAAAGTGAAAATGTAGAAAACGTTAAAGCCATAACGTTGGCATAATGTCTCACTCTTCAACAAAGTGGAAAAGTGAACACTGATTCCCTGCTAAGACATGGTCAAGGTTACCTGTAATCATCTCACGCTTGCCGTCATCCAGGTGCGAAGAAATTACATCCCCCATCCTGACGGTCTCTGTAAGTTACTTCAATGTGCAAGCAGTTTTAAGTAACGTTACAAGTCCGGACCCCGTTACTCTTCCGCTGCAGGCTGGATACCCGCTGTGTTTCAATAAACTTTTCCAAAAGTCAACTTTTAAAGTAAGAAAAATATCCGCGTTCTCTCGTCCTCTCCTTTCCCCTCAACATCCCCCAAAAAGCGACAACCAACGGAGGGTGTTCCGAGAAAAGTTCTTGAAAGCTCCAGGTTCGACACTGCGCCTTCAGAAAAGTCCGATGGAATTGGTCACGGCGCGGTAAAAGAAATTGCGTTTTGAGTTTCAAACTGGACCTGTTCAGTTTGGAGTTCAGGTCACACCCTCAGAATCAGAGTCACTACAAGACAAACGTGCTCAGTCAACCACTCTGCTCAGTAGAGGTGTGGCAGAAAGGAGTACGTTGCCCATCAAGTATCCCTTGTTGACATTTTTTTGATAGTAGGCTAGTTTTTTTTTTTTTAAGTAAACTTGCTAAACTATTCGTTGGTATCTTTTTGAGGATTTGGTATTCCACAGTATATTGACATGTATACCATATATATGTAGCCTAGTGTAGCCAACAAAAATGAAAACTATATAATAAAATAAAATAAAATATATAATTGGCTTTATGAAATCTGATATTGTTTGACTCAAGCCTAGTCTGAAATACGTCAGTAACTTTAAAACTTAAGAAACTGAGCTAGAAACTGCATAGCTACTGTTTTTATATTGTGTACCACTGTAAAGTTTTTTTTTTTATGTAGATCTACCCCCACCCACCCCAGAAATACGTAGGCTACATCCACAGTGGAGCTAAATATAACTTTAGTTCATACTAATGGATGATATCTCGGAAGGCAACAAGTTCGATATTACATAGCCCTTTACAAATAAGATGAAGAGAGACAGGCTGAGTTTTTCTGTGTCCCCACAACCCCAGGCAGATTCTACCTTCAGTGTGCTCCAGCAACAATCCCTGTGGCACTGACTACTCGCAGCCGCGCAAACTTTTACCGCAGACCCAACGTTCCTCGCTTATACCATGGATTCTGTGTCGACTACAGGTTTGAAGGTGCCGTGCTGACCTCTTGTGGAGAAAAGACCTAACGTCACTGCAAAAATCAAGGAGGGGGAGTATTGTTATGGTTAGTTCGTCGTGATGGCCACATTCACTCCTAAGTTGACAGTAGAACTTTTATTTATTCATCAAAAATAAGAATGTCTACTTGTTATAAAAGAGGTCTAGTCATAATCTTGAAATAACTACAGGCTATAGCCTACTTTGTCCTTTATTATCTTCATTTCACTGAAAACATTGTTGATTGAAAAAAGAGAAAACTTCATATTCCATTATACCCCTGCCTAGACATGTAGGAATGTCTAAAGGAATATCACAGAAATCTGAAAGAAATCCAATGGCAAATAGAAGGGCCAAGCAGGTTGGCTTGGCTAAAGCAACACCATAGCAATCCGCGAATAAGCTCGCAGCAGGATGGTTTAGGAGCCCCAACGCGAGCTTTTGGAGCTATTGCAGACACTTCCACAAAGGAATCCTGTTTGTGCGTGTTTCCATCTCAATCTTTCAAGATTTTGGCCAACAAAACCTGTTTAGAGTGTTTTTTTTAGCCTCGAGAAGCGACCCCTCCTCTACATACAATGTTATCTTGACATACAACGTTATCTTGCACATATCAGTTAACACAATTAACAATTAAACTATATTTGTTCAGATCAACATAAGGGCAATTTTAGTTTTTTTTTTTTTTTTTTTTTTAACATGCGTTTGGGTTTTTATCTGCCAAAATGATCACAACCAATACGACCCGAACAGGGTGCAAAATTACAATTCAAGTGAGCACAGGAAATAAACTAGACAGGCTAGAGTGCATGTATTTAGAAGTCACGGTAAGGTTTCCACTGTGCGATCCTCAAATGAGTAGGACTGAAAGAGAATAGAACTGTAGCCTACTCCGCGAAAAGGGAGGGCGGATACGCAGTGACGTTGCTTCTCTGGTCGAATCTCCGCAGTAAGACGCGATGTGAGGTGTGCACCCCCGTTCTAGCCGAGACAGGGGTGGAAAGGAGGAAAGGAGTGTGAATACGGTCTGTCATTCAGAAGCATCATGGCACCCATAGGATTGAAGGCTGTGGTCGGCGAAAGTAAGATCGTGTTATATTTTTATATGCGTATTCCGCGATTAAGTGTGTTGTTTTGTTTTTGCTTCTCACTGGGCGGATTAATGATGATGCACTTTCACACTAGCTAATTATCGCTTATCCGTGTATGGCGCGTCCTCCATGGATGCGGAATATATGCTTGGCCATTGTGCAATCGTGTTGATCTGGTTACTACAGCAATGACATTTCTCTCAAGGGGGATCCGATGCGGATGTGTAAAATTCTATACTGTACTCTATCACTATATAGGCCTATTTATCTTTTCTTTGTTCATCGTTTATCCCGAGGCCGCGGATGCTATTTTCTCACAGCTGAAATTTCTGGAGATCCTCTAGAAACGCCCATACTCCAGAGGGATAGTGAAACACGATTTATGCGGTGTTTAGTTGGTAGCACTAAGCTTTCAACGTTACTTGACTGGCCAATTTAGATAATTTCACTTATTCACACTTTCTTGCGAGATTAGTTAATTTCCAGACGGATGGGTGATGAACAGGGATAATATAGAATGTAGGATGTAGCCTATACCAACTTCAATCGTGAAGTAGGATTAAAAGACAGGTGTTTTTATCCCTTCTCTGTCGGTGCCTCACCCCAATGATTGATCACTGGGCCCAATGCGTTGTGTAAAACATTAATTGTCTGAACGCTATAGACCAAGAAGTCTATTTTTTAAGCTAATTAGACAAGGCATCCTTCTTCACATGTAAAGATGTTGTCGTTAATGGCGGAACGAATATCTCCGATTATCGGATAAACTGATAATGTAGAACCCTCCCTTCTTAATATGATTCTCCTTTACACATAAACATGTGACTGTGCTCTGCTGAAGGGCCAAGTGTTCAAAACCAGACTAGTTTTTAGTAGGTAGTATTGCAGAGGCGCTCGGGATTGGTGGTGGACTGCGGCTGATACGCAGCCATCTGCGGGGCTCTGACGGGAATGAATGGTTCAGTATCAAGCCCCTGATTCTGTTGTAGGCTGTTAAGATCTTGACCGGAGCGCATCGGGATAAGGGTGCCCAAATTCGCTGTTAGCGATTTTATATATCCCTGACACTATATATCAGAAGAGCAAAATGCGAAATAGAATTAGGGTAATTGTGTGATTTCTTAGTAGCTTATTTCATCCTACCAGCAAAAGGACAGGTGCTCACTACAGATGCTCATTATGGACCAATGCTTTAGATGCTGTTAGGCCTACACGGCGTTCGCCATCAATTGTGAAATATTCTTAGTAAAGAGAACATGCTTTTAGAACGGATGTTTAGTGTTCGGATATGCATTACGCAGGTTTGTGTGCACGAGTATTGCTGCCATGACTGAAGAATATCAGTACTTCATAATAGCCGAAGAATGGTAATGGTGAAAAATGGTTTAAATATTGGTGCATACCAGGGAATAGCTGAATGCTTCCGTGAAATTATCTTCAGACTGGACTACTTTGAGCCTTTAGAAACGAACCACGACAAGACCTCTCGCTACAAGCACAAACATCATCTGGAGCCTGCGCGGTTTGGGGGATGGGTGGCGTTTCTCTCTCTGCATCCCTCACTGAGCATCAATCGTGAGGCCACGTTGAACCGAGGTTGCAAGGGGGGATAAGATGGTGATGCTCTTTTTATTGCGAATGATTGCTGAATGGAAGGATCATTGATGCTTTACATTGTAAGGACATATTTTATTATAAAATATCAGATGAACCAAGTTTGGCAGTAATATAAAACTCCATCATGCTTATTCATTTGTTTGCAACATATTTTAGAAAGAATTTAGTCTTCTTATGGATACTTTTACAGATCTATCATCTAATCAGTTGAATATAGTGTATTTAATAAAAATGCAATTGACTGGTCTGTAAAATTTTGTTGTGTCAGTATTGTTGGACCCCTCTAAGTAATAAGGAACAAGGTCTATTCATGTATTTAGTGTATTACTCTAAGAGATATTATTTGTCTCAAATGTTGATGGTCAAAATGAGGTGAATGAACCTCTCTTTCCAAAGGAACAGAGATTAGGGGTTGAAAACAGTGGAATAGGAATCTACATTTACACACATTTCAAGGCAGGAGTAAGTGGGCCAACAGCCTGTATCCTTGTGAATGAGTCACAGTGAGACACTGAAAGGACATTGTCATCAGTCTGACTTTGGGTCTTTGTTTGCATTTCCTTTTCTTCAGCTCATTGGTGTACATCACATACACACTATTTATCTTCTCGCTAGGTTTTTCTAGAGACAGTGGGCCAGTCCCAAAGACAAAAAAAATTACATTTTCATGGAATTGGATCATTGCATCCATGTCCAAACCCTGAAAAAAATATGCCACAGAGAGACATAATGCACTATACAATAATTTTTAGTTTAATCTAACTAGTTTTGTTGTATTTGCATAATCTGTACATGTTATGGCTGCTTTGCGAGCTTCTTTATGATTGCCATACAAACTATAGATATTCAGTGAAATACAAAGCCTCTTAGGATGTGTACATACTGTACATTCTCAGGCTCTGATTTTAAGACTGCATCCTTGCCTATAGAATGTGGCGAGACGTCCAGGTACATGCATTTGTCTCTTGAGGACTGTGTATGACTGCGGCTGCAATAAATCAGGATCCAGGCGAACATGCCCTTGTGGACAGTTATTTGTTTGAAGCAGCAGTTTGTGATTAGGGTGGACTCCAGTGGTCTTGTAGAGGTTAGCAAGCTCAACAGTACCTCCAACATTCCTCTAATGTGAGAAACAAGTGTGTCACCCGATACCACAAATGTACACCAAAGCTGAGTACCGACCTTGAAGAATTTTTTTTTTGTTAATGGCATGATAAACTTAATATCATCTGCACCGTTGTTTCAGTCTTTGTTTAGACTTTTTGCATTTACTCATATGGTATTATGAGCTTTATATACAAGCTTACAATTAAAATCCTAATAGATGCTCAGATCACAAATTCTGTCTCAGTTCAAGCACTCTTTTGTTGCCAAAACTTGACATCATGTCCTACTATTATTTGGATATTTTGTCTCAGTGATTTTAGTCTTGTGTCCTTCTGTGATGTTCAGTGATGTATATTTCATTATTTATAGGAATGGGTTCTTCTTCATTTTCTTCATCTTACTTTTTTTCAATGAAAAAAGCAAAGATGGAGCTGAGCTGATGATGAGTGACCATTTCATACTCAAAGGAAAGCTGAAAGCCCTGTAGGCCCATACATTTCCTTAAGAGAAACAAGCATCAAGGCCTGGGCTTAAGCTAGTATTCCGCTTCTCACCTTTGTATAAAATCATCCAATGCTAGATGAGAGGTCTAACCAGCATCTTTCATTTCTCGAAAGACAAACATTGGCATCTCCGAACTCTCTATCCCACGCAGCCGAGCGACCACAGATGGGGGAAAACATATTTAACACAGAGCGATAAAAATAACCCATCTTGTATACCACCTAATATTGGAATTGTCAGTCAGACTTCGTTACTGCTTGCATCCACAGTGTGAAGAAAAGAGCTAGCTTCAGAGGGGGATGAGAGAAGGGTGAAGAGGAGAGAGATGAGGGTGGGGGTGGGGGGGTTGCAGAGGGACATTAGTTATGGGTGGGCTTAATGTGGAGGCAGGGGATGAAATCTCATTGGAAGTGTGTTAAGTGCTGTCAGGGTGACAGACCGCTCCGTCAAGCCGTAATACCCTCTGGGTGCACCCGCCCCTTGGAGGTGGAGAAGGCCTCCATCCCCCCAGGGTTGTGTGTGGACATAGACACACCATAATATATACAGGCTAAGACATGCACACATCCACACAAATGCACATTCACACTCATATATGCTCTCATACATGTGTACATACTGTGTACACACACTCACACATACACAAAGTTGAACATATATATAATGCACACACACACACACACACACACACACACACACACACACACATACATCAAAGCGTGTGTAGCCTGTGTGTGCACACACATACAGTACATACACATGCATCCACATAGCAGACATGAGAGACATGCTGTAGCAGATTTCCTGGGCGTTTTTGTAGTGGTCGTCAGGAAGGCACTGAGTGCTGCAGTGACACACAACATGTCTGATCTACTTGGCCGGAACTTGGTTCCATTTTTTGACATTCTGAAATTGAATTAGTGTTGCAGAGCTAAACCACTGATGCAGACTCTGCAGATGTAGAGCGAAATCTATCATCAGCCGGGGCAGGTTTATGTGCCCTGCATGCGCAGACAGCCTCCCCTTCTTAAAACAAACAAAATGGCACAGGCGTTGGCAATCTGTCATCCACATTCACAATCGAAGTGCTCATGACCGAAAGTACAGTCAGCGGAAACACAAATACAACTGGAGATAGATTTTCATGTCCATTTAAAAGGAAGAAGTGGACCAATGGAAGCCATAATTTGATGAAATCTTCCTAAAGGGTCCCTTGATGTAGCTGTTATAATGTAGCTGATGAGATTGGGAGGAGAGGAGTCTCACTGGAAGAGGTGTGGCCTGCGGCATGTGTCTGTAATGGCATGTGAGCATGTGCATGAGGAGGTTTACCCCCCCACCCCCCCCCACCCCCACCTCCCGTATCTCACAGGGAGAGACAGCGACTACAGCAGCAGCGGTGGCAGTGGCAGGCAATCTTCATCGGCGGCCTCTATTGTGGAGATGGAGGAAGCAAGCTAGCTGCGGGGGCCTTGTGGGATGCAGGGAATCATGGCTAATGCTGTCGACCCCTGTTCTGTGACTGGAGTGGGTCAGAATGCCTCCATACACCAGCATGCTCAAACACATGGAATAATAGTAGTTATCCACAATAACTTTTGCTGGACATTTATAAAGGCCTACTGTCATATAAAAACTCAGTGTGATCCTGCCCTTATAGTTACAGACAGAGTCCTGTGGCACTCATCCTTCCTCTCCTTCACTGTCTGTGTGTGTGGGTCTCCATTTTCCAAACAATTGTTTCCTCTCCCTGTTGCACATGTGACTGTCAGACAAGAAAATATAATTCTACTGATTATTATTCAGAAACACATTAGATCAAATGTGGACTTTATTATTTTTCTTACAAAGGGTCTATGATATTTTATTGGCAGTTACAAGTACAGCATTTTTATTTAGCCATCCATGCTGTGAATTTGGGCATCAATTTTGTATGGGTTGAACTCCCACACACAGTGAGAACTAAATTGTTGGTTAGATAACATTTGCAATGGATGGAGGTATTGGGAAGAGCAGGGGATGTGGTTGCAGCCGTTTCATTTTTAGTAATTTACTGTTTGAGTCTTTTGCTCACATATCTTTTTAACATTTTACCATTTTACTGTAATTGTGTCAATAATATTTAAATAGTGTAGGCTTTGTCTCCTGGGATTCACTCCATGCATCTGACATAAGCATTACTGAAGGCTACTGTGTGCCTTATACACTCACACAGCTCATGACTTTTGATTGGGTTAGTGCTTCAGTCTTTTTGAGAACGGCGTCCACCACCAAATTCAGGTCACGCCTTGACTAATCACATCAAAGTCATCACAACTCTGTCTATAGGTATATTATTCGTCTGAAAATGGCTCTCCAAATACCAGATGTTCTCACTGTAAGCCCTATGGTGCCTTCTAATTGTCCTCTCTTTGATTTCTGAGGTGACCTATTGATTTCTTCCCTTCTGTTGCATGCAAGTGTTAAATAGTCATCAAGGGCTCCTAAACCCAGTGACGTAAGATAAAGGGGGTGGGGTGTAAGCATGTGAAGCTGTAAGTGTGTATTTCAGTGGGGAATCAAACAAATATTGTATATATTTATTCTTCATTTCACAGCAGTATTGAGAACAGAATGCATGCCAATAGCTGAAACGGACCCTTTCTTTCGGCCCAGTCTGTTGGTTGTCTGCGGTAGACCTCTGTCCCGTCCTTCTCCCTGTATTACAGTGGTTGGGGCTGAGGTGAGTGGCGCTGAGGGGAGGCTACTGGAGGTGAGCTCCAGCTTTAGCTAGCGTGATGATGACTCAGCACGGCGCACTGAAAAGGAGACAGACTGTCTCAGGGCCGCGTGTCCTTGGACTCTACGTGACACTGTGCAAGGGGGAGCGGTGAGAACGTTACCTCATCTGAGGCACGGGAGCCGGCAGCAGGTCATTCAGCAGCGTTCAGCTCTGCTGATAAACACATGCTGGGGCCTGTGCTTATAATATGGGTGATTGGAATACAATACACAGAAATACAGAAATAAACCTTTATTGACAGACAAAAGTAATGCGGCTTCAAAAAATAAGGTCAACCGGGAGCATCTGGGGAGCATCTGGGAAGCATCGTGGAAAATACATGTTATGCACATACAGTCAAGCTTCTACTACACTATAGATACACTGTAGATATATGTACACTGATGTTACCTTTGTCGACCATATGACTAGGAGTCCAGCACATGAATCTTGGCTGTAGAGTTGAGATGTTCAGTGTAGTGTATGTTAAGGATGAGGTCATTTGGAGAATTTGCCATTTGATGGTTATGGAAATGGATGACTGTCTCTTTAAGAGCCGGCTTGTGAGTATGTGGACGTGTGTAGATATGCAGCAAAAGTGGGTCATGAAATCACATGTGTCAGGCCCAGAAGGGTCTTGAAAGAGTAGGGTTAAACACAGCCGACTAGAACACAAACCGTTGCATGACCATAAAGGTGTGCGTATGTGTGTGTGTGTGTGTAATTTTTTAAAATCATGCCTCACTACTTGCATTCATTTGTCTCACTGTTAATGCATATGAATGGTATGGTACTGCTAGCATACCCCGACTGTAGTTATTGAGTTACAGTATATTGTGAAAATTGTGTTATGCTGTTTGTACGATTCTGTTGGTAAAAATACATGTTATGCACATACAGTCATTTAGATAATGATAGAGCATGAATTGAATTCCAGCTCATTCGTTCTCCTGACACAAATACCATCTAATTTTTGTGTTGGAATTGTGTACCACACTAGGAGTCACACCACTGTACGCTCACAGTCCATTACAGTCACACTGTTATGTAATATGGAGGAAAATTCATGGTCTTCTCTCTTCCATGGGCATGAGGAGGAGGAGAAGCTAGTGTTAACTGTCTTGTGGGGCTGTAGGCTGAGGCGTGGGAGTGAACACCTGGTCATTAGGGCCAACTGAGTACCCATACTGCCAGCTGTGGTCCAACCCCCCTTTTCACCAACCAACCACTGACAGATACCGCTTCACAGCACAGGTGCCAATAAACAAACTGAAGGTCAAGCACTGCACAGAGATGTATTTTGGCTAAATGATTTGCTCATTTAAGCCCTTAATACATTGCACACAGAGAGTGGTCGTTTATTCCAGGATCTCACACAATGCCATCATTAATTAATACACAAAAAGTGACATTTTAAAAACTGTATAATTTCATTGTGCTCATCTACTTGATACTGACAACTTCAATGCTAAATTCTAAATTCAGCAGATTAAACATGATCTGGGAAGGCACGTATGGTCACGTACATTATTTAAAAAAAAAAAAAAGCCCTGGAGTAGAGAAAACTGACCACAGAACTTAGTTTGGGGGTACAAATCTAGGGAAGGGTATAGCAAGTTCTGCTGCCTGAAGGGGGGACCTAGAGGGAATAGGGGACATCCAGGACTCAACCTGAAGCCTGACATTCAGAGTTTGGGTTCACGGTCAAACAGAACAATTAAGTATTAGGCATGAAGCAGGATTGGGGGCATCTACTGTAGTGCCCAGACCCCAAGCGTCTTCTGGCAGACCTGAAAATGGTTGTCCACTGAAGGTCCCCAACCAGCAAGGCCAAGCTATGAGTTTGTCCTTCAACAAATTACTGAATAGGGTCTGAATATTCACATCTGGCACTCTCTTAGCCTGGTTGTCATGACAATCTGACACTGTTTGGTCTGGATAGTTAGTGTCGTTATCTCCCAATGATTAGACATCAAAAAGCACCCGTACCTTTTGGACAGACTTACAGCCAACAAGACCAAAGATTTAATGATGTTCTAAAGCAGACATTAGACCAAGATGACTGTGTCGTCTGAAACAAAACACATGTACCAGAACAGCTTTTCCCAGGCCAGTTAAGCAGTGTCTTAAATATTTTACACAGAGCAGCAATGCACGATAACTTCAATGATGGATAAAGTGCTGTCTTTCCGAGATGTATTTACTGATTGTGATGGATTATCAGACTCCCTCTGCCTTCTCTGTGGGCAGGCAAGAAAGAAGTATTGCAAAACTAGAAATGGGAAACCCTGTGCAAATGTATGAAGGCAGGGAAGATGACAAGGGAAGATGACAGGGAATCGGCATGGAGGATAACACAAAAACGACAAATGTCAAATTTGCTAGTTGCTAATTGCAATTATTTGGTTTGCAAACTGATGTGCTGGAGAGAATTGATGTTAGTTAGGGGGAGCTCTATAGTAGTTAAAAGACATCACAGACTTTTCCAGTATAATTTTAAATATTAGCTTTAATTTTTAAATAATAGCTTTATTGGTCTTAAGCAGATGCTGTCTATTTGGTCGACATGGGAGTTCATGTAGTGCTGTTTTATAGCCTAATACAGAGAGGGATATAAGCTTAGAACGGAGGGAGAGCAGGATGTCCGTTACAGCAGGATGACCTCGTGCCCCTTGCTTTTCCTGCTGAGCCCAACTCACAGTTAAAAGAGGTCTGAAGTAAGGACCAGATTGGTGTTATAATATTAAGAATAAGAATAAGAATAATATTTAAAAAATTTTTTTAGCATAGTCACCTAGTTTTCACATTTGTTTTTTCACCTGTATGATAGTAACTTACTTCATATACTCATATTTGACTCATATGCAGTGACTCAGCATAAATGAAATAAAACACAGCTGTAATGGTAATATGATCCTGTATGCCTCAGCTCTCAAAACAACAGCTGGTGCCTATACTATAGGGTTGTGTTTTGAAAGTAAGAGAATGCCTTGCCTGAGGTGAAATTTCTCTCTTTGCATGGACCTAAATGAAATCAATGCCTGAGAGAAATATGATTGTTGTCAACCATTTCCGTGCCCTGAATGACCTTCCTGTCTGGAGGCAGCTTCCTCAGCCTCTTTCTCTGTCCTCTGAGATAATCCCGGGCACTGTCATTAACAAACATCCCTGTTTAAAGATCCTCTTCCTTCTACCATGACAACTGTGGATCGCACCATTTTAAGACAGCACCCACCCCCGCTGGGCTGCAAGCATTGTGAGATGGTACAATCTATTACTATTGGTTCACTGTAAAGTGTTCTGTTCATTGGTTTCTTTAAGACTAGGTAAGAAAGTGTGGTGTTCCTTGTATCTGAATGAATGCCAATGACATGGAAGGACACAAACACTAAACAGTATCACAGAAACAACAAGACTTTTAATGATGCTTTGTAATCTGGTCATGACAAACAATGGTGTCACTATGTCACAGGGAAAAAATAAGCAGAATCCATTCTTCTTAGTGACAGTTCCTGGTGCAGGAGAAACATTCTGTGGTACATTTATTGTAATCAATTTTAGGGAAACCTATAAAAATTATTTGATATTATTGGGCCCAAAAGTTGTAACAGTTTCCCTGCCCGATATTAGTGCCCGTTGGCATCCACAGTGACATCGATCTGTTGTTGACAGTTATGATGCACATGGTCCCACTTGCATTGTTTTTGTGGCTTCAGTGGCATAAGGCACATCCTCCTTTGTTTGTCTGTCTGTCTGTCTGTTTGGAGACAGCTGAGAATGACAAGGACTCTGATTACTCAGCATCAGAGTGTGTCATTGAGATTAAATACTCAGCATAACTAAATACTCAGCATCAAATGACGTTTGTCATTGTGACTGTTTCTTGAACGCTACCTGTACAAGTATCCATATATGTAAAATAAATGCAGCACACTAGAGAATTTGTAGAGAAATTATACATTGTCAGTCATGGTTATTTTTTTGCTCATGACAGAGCTGCAAAAGGTCATCACTAGCTGAATAGAGCAAAAAGCCTATGGGGAATATGCACAGAGATGAAATGAACAGCCTGGCTATGACCTTGAGGTCAGGGAGAGGCGCTTGATATGCAGAGCACATTCACCTAGATTACATTCACGCCGTATATATAGACATGGGGGGTGGCGAGGAGGGGTAGGGCACTGGAGCACTGTACCATGGAGCGAATGGATGTTGTGTGAAACAGTGAGCGCTAATGGAACAAATGCTATGGGAATGTGTGCGTACTGGAGTGTTGTTGCAAAAGGCAAGAAATGGGCTTGAACACTGAAGTAGTACATAAGAGAGGGGACAAGGGGATTTTCTTCTCCATGAAGAAGATGGTGTGTAGTTGGTCTTGGAGGTGTGGTATTGTGCAGAATTAGGAGATGAGAAGCAGGTGTTCATTTGGATCTTGAAGGAATATAATACTGTTATACACTTCTACTACTGGTAATAATAATAACATCAACAACAATGATGATGATGATCATGATGATTATTATTATTATATTGGGAGATGAAATATCACAATATGAAGAAGGAGGGAGAGCAAACAAAATGAGCTGAGCAAGTCTAGGGAGGGTTTGATTGAAGGGCAAAAGATATGTCCCAGCCTATCTGTTCCTGTGTTGAGGATTTGCAATTTTGATCATTGAACAGGTAACCTTCCTCTTTCCATTCCCCTTCCTCTTCTCACTTCTCCAACAACAGTTCAACAAGCAAGAGAACAAACAACACAGACCCAAATTGCCCCTCTAATCTCTGCAGCAGTTGACTCAAACATGGCTACCATATTTAAACAGAGATAATCCATCTGTGTAGGCCAGTGTTTCCAGATGCTGTCGGGCTCAGAGGAGCTTAGGCTCAGAGCTAGTGATATCAAATGTCCAACAGCAAACCGATTGCGTCTTAATGACATTTATCCCAATGCTATTGACAGATGGCTAACAGAGTGATCGAGTTAATAGTTATTAGCATGTGTTCAAAACACAGGGTTATCTGCCAAGATCCTACTATTAGATTATTGAGATTTTTACTGTCTGAGTTTGCAGCCTCAATTCAGTACGGTAAAGATAAAGATAAAGATATTCCATCAGTTATTGCGTATTGTCAGTTCTACTGCTGTAATAGGATCAAATATGATCTCTGATATATTACATATTTGTTATGCTGCGATAATATTTTGTCTCTGACTCTGGCAGTTCCTTTCGTTCTTCTGTTTGATTGAATAGCTGAATAACTGCATGATTCTTGTGGTGACAGACCAAACACACGCCAGTGGAGTCTTAAACACACTCAGACACCGAGAGCCTAAATGGAGTCTAACACACACACACACACACACACACACACACACACACACACGCACACACGGACAACACACATTTTTTTCTGTTGTTAAAGACTGCCCTGGAGCTGTGGTAGTCCATAGCTGGATGGTTTCTTTTTTTGGCATCATAAACCCGTATGAGTTTCTGCTCCATTTCAGGTCCACTGCATCCTTCAGAATGGCCAGGCAGACTCTCAAGCTGGCCCACACATGATTAATTAACCTCCTTACATTCAGAGGGATTGGCTTATACTAGTACACTGTTTGGACTCGCACATTAAGGTCTAACCCTTTTCCTTTGGGGTAGTGTGGACAAATGCTAGCTTGGATAAAAAAACACACATTTTACTTCTTTATTGGGATTAACACATCACAATCCAGATGTAACGTAAAAGAGTCTTAAACAGCACTAAAATGACACACACATAACATGAACACACAGTGATCAGAGACAGCTAAACCATACAAATACACACACACACACACACACACACACACACACACACACACACACATTTTGCCTAAAAGAACTGTAAATGGCATTGGATCAGTGACACAAAGTGAGGTCAATCAAACTAGTTCTCCTAATGGAAGTAGATACTGGAACTGCATGCTATGATCTAATCAGTGCTCTCTCTCTCTCTTACTCTGGCTGTAAGCTTTATTTTCATTACATTTCTCACATTAAGAGAAGAGAGTTGGAGAGGGAACATAACTGTTGGTAGGCCTAGGGCTAGGTTTTGTTGCCAATTTCCTGAATGGATCTGATTACGATCCACAAGGTCATGATCAGATCCAATTCTCGATCTGATTCCATTCAATTCGACGTGATTTGTTTAGTTTTCTTTGTGTCTATACTAGTTGAATTATTTAAGTGGAGCATATGCCTGTGTTGGACTGTACAATATAATCTATGGACAGTTAACTGTGTCAATAAATGGTTATTTTATAATTCATCTAATCCAATATCATAGTTTTAGTTTTGCGTGGCCACAAGTAGTGTATTGCGGACAGGAAAAGATTGATCCGCAAATTTTTTAATCGATATTGTATTTTTCAAACAATAATCGATATTGGTCTCGCTTATTGATAATCGGTAATTGGTGAATAGATTATTTGAACCCAGCCCTAATTATTGGTGCATTGTTGTATTCAAACAGAATTACACAAAAGTATCAACACTGCAGCATCACATGATCGAATTATACTGGCAGAGATAGAGAACCCGGGGTGATGATATCCAAATTTTTAAACAGTCATGATGTGTTGTTGACATGTTGTTAGACAGAATGGAGCCCAGTGTGTCCCCTAGCCCCAGTGCCTGTGCTGCCCACCCTCTCTGCTAATCCACATTAGCATGTGTGCCAGTGGACACGGCCAGGGGGCTCAGGTGTTGCTAGGCAGGGTGGGTGAGTGGGTGCAGGGCACAGAGTGGGCCACACCCTCATGGAAAGAGAGACTGGTGACAGGGACTGGCATTCACTCAGGGCTGCATGAGGGATGAAAGCACTGACAAGGAGATGGAAAGGGCAGGAGATACTGCTACTGCTAAAATGGGAGGGCATATTGTGTGTGTGTGTGTGTATGTGTGTGTTGGGGGTGGGGGGTGTTTGTGTTCCTTAACATGAACTTTGTGCATGTTAGCAAGAAGTCATTGTTCTGGGATTCTGTGGCAAATCCATCCATATGGAAGCAAGCTGTTTCCTGTGAGGCCGGGACATGAATTTTATGCAGTGCACAGAACAATGGCTCTAATGGAGTCAGCAGCATATGACCGAACGCATTCTTAAAAACAGCTTATTGTTTGTGCGTGTTCTTTGCTTATTGCCCGCTACTTCTCTTGTACCATAAAATATACCAATAAAAATACATCTATGTATCAATTAAAACTTTATTCAAATGTTTACAGCTGGAAATGCACTCAGAAACCGTATATTTGCGTATTTGCGTGTTTTGTTCACATTATTTTATGTTTCTTTCCACAGAGATTATGAATGATGTCATCAAGAAGGTGAAGAAGAAGGGAGAGTGGAAGGTAAGAGCACTGTTCCATTTTTTTAGTGTCTCTAGTGGGTTTTTTTTGGTTGTGTCCTAAAAAACTGTTATGATAATCTGACTTTCCATGCTGACCTAGATGGAAAGAAAATAGATAGAAGCTGCATATTGCCGCCTGTCGTGTGTGTATTGTTTCCCCCCAACACATGGGACTCACCTGACAGAGAAAAATTGTGTAGTCTGGTGTGGGAACAAGCTGTCATATTGCCATTGACAGATTTACTGCTGTTTGACTGTACAACAGTTTCCTGTCTTCTGTGTTTGATGCAGCAGTGTCTTTAGTGTCCTTGGCACCAAACTGCATCCTAAGTATTGGCTTTTATTTAATGACTTTTAGTCTTTTCAGCTGGAACTAGATCAGTTCATCTGCTTTAGTTACCTGTGTAAGGATTTGTGCAGGTGAAAATGGCTTCTGTGAGTCAATGAGGTTGAAGCTGAATGATTTGTGCCGTTCCAAAAAAGCTGCTGTTGGTTTTGCGAGCCTTAGAATAATTAGCAAGTTCATACAAAAACAGTAGTGCCTAAATTATGTGCAGCTTGTTAAACTTTTCACACAATCACAATCATCATCAGACGTTTTTTTAAACATCACCCCACACGTAAGTGTCAAAATCACCTTTGGAACTTTTCTAATAGGAATTAGAACTGTTTTTGACACCCAAGCAGTGCCAGTTTGCTGTGGTTCATCAGTGAATGTGATGTAGAGTTTGTATGATCCAAGCGCTCTCCCCACTCCCCCAGGCTCTCATTGTGGACCAGCTGAGCATGAGGATGCTGTCCTCCTGCTGCAAGATGACGGACATCATGTCAGAAGGCATCACTAGTAAGTCTGGGTTTGGGGTGGAACACCTCTGTTCTGCTTGGTGGTCTGTGTCCTGACACAAGAACAGTGACTTCAATAAGGTTTTGTGTTTTTTACCCCCCCCCTCTCTCTTTCTCTTGCTTTCTCTCCCTCTCTCTCATCTATGTTAATAGTTGTTGAAGACATAAATAAAAGGCGAGAGCCTCTTCCCTCACTAGAGGCTATCTATCTGATCACTCCCACTGAGAAGGTAACTTCACACTACCCCCGCAACACACACACAAACACACACACACACGCACGCACGCACAAACATTCCTCCATTCACACTTGGCTCAGCTTTTGGGAAAACATTTGCAGAAATAGCCTGTGCTCAGCCTCCTGAGCCAATGAGTTAGCAGCATGTTCACACTGCACACACGGGCCATATGTCACACACAATGCAGAGTGCAGCAGTGTTGACAAACATGCTATTGACACAGCCTACGCAAACATCCCTCAGCTCTCCTTTCCTGTGGACCACTGTTGTTGCTGGTGCTGCACGCAAAAACACAGAGAAACACACACACACACACACACACTCTCACACAGACAGACAGACATTTCAAACGCATATACATACACATACAAACTCTTTAAAGAACACAAACAACAACACACACAAGAAAACCCACAGACAAACAAACACACACTCACACACACACACATTTTAAAACTCATACACATACACAAACGCAAACACTTTAAAGAACACAAATTGAAAGGTTCAATGAGGCACACGGCAAACAAAAACACAGAAAAGCCCCTAATACTCTTTTCTCTCTCCTCCCTAGTCTGTTGCGACTCTGGTTGGTGACTTCAGAGATGCTCATTCATCCAAGTACAAAGCAGCTCATGTGTTCTTCACTGACTGTGAGTAGAAGAGAGCACTTCACTGAAGAGCACTGCATGCAGCATGATATAATCCACACACACACACACACACACATAGAGAGACACACACAGACACAAACACACACACACACACACAAACACACATAGACACACTCAGACACACACAGACACAAACACACACACATACACACACACACGCAGCCATTCACTCTTCAACACTGAGATCATGTGTAAACAATCAAGGGTCCTCTATTTAGTGTTAAGTGTTACAAGATCACATATCATATTACATTGCATTATTGTAATTGAATAAGTCTGTTTCTTGTCTGTCGGTTTATTTTCTCTAAACTATAAAAGCCGTCAGTGTTAATTTGCAGGCCATAGTTTCTGAATTTGGGCTTGTTTCTGAATTGGCTGCATGCATCAAAAAGTAGTTCTGTAGTAAATATGAGTGTGGAGCATTTGTAGTTCTCCTGATGTGCCCTTTGAACCCTGACCCTCTGTCCTATATGCAGCTTGCCCTGACCCCATATTCAACGACCTAGTGAAAAGCCGCGCCTCCAAGGCCATTAAGACGCTGACTGAGATCAACATCGCCTTCTTACCTTACGAGTCTCAGGTATGTAACCACACCAGTGAGAAAAGAGATGACATGAAAGAAAGAGAGAGAGAGAGAGAGAGAGAGAGAGAAAGAGAGAGGGAGAGGGAGGGTTAGGGGTGGGGTTGAGAGTGGAAAGTAGCGTGACAGAGAGATGATTCCAGAAATAGAATGGAGAGGCAGAAATAGGGGGAGGGAATTGTTGGCTGGAGGACATGGTGGGTGGAGACATTTAATTGAGTAAACACAGGTAGCGGCATCTCCTGAGCAGCAGTCCCTTGACACACACACACACACTATCTCTTTCTTTCTTTCTCTCTCTCTCTATGCTTCAGTCTGTCTCTTTCCCTGTGCTTTACCCATGGACTTTTCTAGAAGCAAGGCGGTTGCACGCTGCCTGGCCAACAGTCCTTTGCTCATCCTGTCTGTTATGATTAATTCAGAGGAGTCAGAGGAGCTTGGCTTCTGGCGAGATGCTGCAGCTCGCTTCATACAGGGAAAAAGGGAAGGGGGAGCACACACACACACACACACACACACAGATAAAGCTTTGCATGACTATTGGCTGTGAGAACATCCACACAATATGAGGCAGCCAATCAGAGGAGGGCAGGACAGGGTCTAGGTGTGGAGAGAGGAACCCATCTGCTGAGCAGAAGGACAGTCATGTGACCTTGGACAGATGGGGGCAACAGTGAGAGATGCTGAGAGTGGCAGAGAGAGAGAGAGGGAGGGAGAGAGAGGGAGGGAGAGAGAGAGAGAGAGAGAGAGAGAGAGAGAGAGAGAGAGAGAGAGAATGAACAAAATAAAGAAATAGAGAGGAGGGAAGAGAGTGAGGGGGGACTGTGTCAACGTGCATTTGTAGTATGAGTGAAGAACTGCCTTTGACTCTGCCCTCAGAGAATGGGTGCTGTGTACATGTCTGTCTGAGTGTCCTGTTCGGCCGCTTCTTTGTGTATTTTGTAGACACATTTCTTTGAGTGTGTGTATGTGTGTGTGTGTGTGTGTGTGTGTGTGGGAGTGAAGGGCTTTCTTTAGACGGTTCCACAAAATTGGCCGTACACAGAAGGGGGAGGATGACTGTCAGAGGGCAGCGTGACTGCCCTTACAGGGAGGCATACACACACAAGCAGAGGATATTTTGTCCCCCAGTGGTGGAAGATAAACACACACACACACACACACTCACACACACACAAATACACACACATACACACACACACAAATACTCAAACAAACACACATACAAGCATTTAACAACATACAGTACAATCGCATACACATTACACCCCCCCATTCCCAATTCATGATTTCCTCTTTTTCTTAATGTGTGTGTGTGTGTGTGTGTGTGCCTTTGTGTGTGTGTGCGTGTGTGTGACTGCACAGGTGTACTCTCTAGACAACCCTGACGCCTTCCAGAGCTTCTACAGTCCTCACAAGACCCAGCTGAAGAACCCAGTGATGGAACGCCTGGCAGAGCAGATTGCCACTCTGTGTGCCACCCTCAAGGAGTACCCTGCTGTGCGATACCGAGGGTGAGAGGCAGTGGGCACTGTGGGAAGGGGGTGGGTTAGTTGAGATTAACGATTTCTCTAGCAGATGTGAAGTTAGATATAAAGATTCATAGCCTATCCTTGTATAGGATGTGACACCACAGGGCCAAACCAGGTTTGATTGGCAGTTGATATTCTAACTTGACGTTCTGAGATGGAGTCTTGTGCCTTGAAGCTCACTTGACATCAGCCTTGATTAAAAAGCAATGTTGTGGGGAGTCATAACCAAGAGAAATAAACATCTCATCTGTCAGTTAGAACTTTTTCTAAACGTTTTCTACTCCTAGAAGCACTCAAAGCGCTTTACAAGGTACGCTCTTATTCACCCATTCGTGGCAGAGGCTGCCAAGCAAGGTGCCATCCCACCATCAGGAGCAATTAGGGTTCAGTATCTTGCTCAAGGATACTTTGATGGGGTCAGATGGAGTGGGTCTCAAACCTGCAATCCTCCAGTGTCTGAAAAGCACCTCTACCACCTGTGCCACCATCGCCCCATGAACTTGTGGAGGTGTGGAGGTTAAATCTCTGTCTTCCTGTTTGTCTGTTTCTCCAGCGAGTACAAAGACAACTCCACCCTGGCCCAGCTCGTGCAGGACAAACTGGATGCATACAAGGCTGATGACCCCACCATGGGAGAGGTGAGATACAGAGAGAGAGAGCGAGAGAGAGAGAGGGAAAATAGATAGATAGAAGTAGACATCGATCATGGGTTTATTTCTCCCCAGTGTACAAGGAAGAGTCCTGTAAGGCGAAGGAGAGGGAGAGTGATAACCGTAATTAAATGAAATGTCAGACCTAGATAAAGACCTACGACTGGACTGCTATCAGGACTCGGCATCTTTAAACGAATGATGCTTCACTGGGCAGCTTGCTGTTTGACTCGTAATGAGCTGGTGTGTCTCTCCCCCGTTTAAGAGTGACCTTTCAGCTAATGACCTTAACCAGAAACAGCAGGACTCTTCAGCTCATTACTTTCTAAAGCATGTCAGTCAGTTGCGCAATCTGGATTCAGAAATTCAGGAAATGTACAATAAATTCAGTAAAATGTATTGAAATGTTAACAATTAACAGTTGTTACTGCAGTGTTATTGGTTATATATTGTTGCATGCTTGTCCTGTACTGCTTTTTCCATAGATTTAGATTTAGCCTCTGGGGCTGTTAGCTAGCTAGCTTTTGTCTTTAACCTCTGACTGAACTCATCAGCCATTACCTCTTCCTCATGCTCCTGTCATACGTGTGTGTCTGTTGCCCACTGTCCTCTTAGGGTCCAGACAAGGCTCGCTCTCAGCTCATCATCCTTGACCGAGCCTTCGACCCAGTGTCACCTGTCCTGCATGAGCTCACCTTCCAGGCCATGGGCTACGACCTGCTGCCCATTGAGAACGATGTCTACAAGTAAGGAATTTTCACTACAAACACACACATATACACACCTCTCTCTCAGACAACTCTCTCTCTGTCACACACACACACATACATACTCACAGGTAATGTTTGTACACTATCAGATGTACAGCCGATCCTGTAACCTAATCTGTCTGCTCTGTGTATCTACATTGAAATATATTGTCTGAGTAGTAATTATATGAACCAATTCACCCCATATTAGTCATGGTCACTGAGTGCTATCAGTAGGGAAAAAAATATAAAAATGACACTATAGAATGTCATTTTAGCTATAGAATAGAGAACTGGCACCATAGTTCACACGGAAAAATTTAACAAAGAAAGTTCAGTTAGCGTTGGTTGTCAATTCGCTATTTGTCTATAATGGATCCAGTTTTGCTAATTCTCTTTCATACCGAAGGCACTCAGTGACCTCAAACAACGGGGCTATGGATTGATTCACCTTGGCTTTCTCCTTTAGCCTGAGATAAATGTTCAGGAACATACTGCATTACACATACTGTATTACCGTTGTGTTCAGAGTTTTGAGGCTTGTATGACTGTTGTCCTCATCTGGTGAAATCCAAATCTGTGTGATCTGCTTGATCTCTCTACCCAGGGCACATGGCATATAATGTGAGCCTGCTAATGTGTTGTGTTCCCCTGTGTGTATAGATATGAGACCAGTGGCATGGGAGACTCCCGTGAGAAGGAGGTGCTGCTGCATGAGGATGATGATCTATGGGTGGGCCTGCGACACAAACACATTGCCGAGGTGTCCCAGTGAGTGACCGCAACCCTTTGCATTCATTTCATCTTACATAAAGGCAGCATCCTTCATCTGTCCCTTTTTCCCTGTCCGTCTTTTTTATCTCTCTCTTTTTGTCTCTCTATTTCTCTCTGACACAAACACACACACACACACACAAGCACACACACACACACACATACATACACACACACACACAAGCTTGGTAAAATTTGATCTTGTGTCCTTGTGTCCAGTAGCCATGCTACTGTGTATAAAAACTATTATTATTAAACTTCTATTATAAATGTTAATGCAATATTATCAATGTGTATTATTAGTGTTAATGCAATATTATCATACTGTGTTATTCGTGTTAATGTTATCATAGTGTATTTATAAAAGTAGATATTGGGCCCTCTCACTGATGCTCTGTGTCTTCCTCCCTCTGTCTGGGTTTCTATAATAGCTCATGGAGTTTCCTCTGTCCTCTGTGTTTGATGGTGACAGTAATATCCCATCCCCCTCCTTTTTCCACAGGGAGGTAACGCGCTCCTTGAAGGATTTCTCCTCGAGCAAACGCATGAATACAGGAGAGAAGGTGAGGCTGGAGAGCTAGCGGTGGGGGAGGGCTGGAGGGCTGCAAGGCTAGCTTAGCGTTTAGCGCCTCAGGGAAGCAACCTTGTTAATGCTGGCATAGCACGGTGTAGCATAGCCTTGCACGGCTGCAGAATGCTGACTCATCGCAAAGCCTTGTGTCAGCAATAAAGGGAGGGGGAGAGAGAGAGAGAGAGGTGGAGGGTTTAATGTTGATTGACTGCTGCACACAGACCTCTGATGCGAGACACCATGTGTGCCAAATCACTCTCTCAGGAAGTGCGTCCTATTTATTGACATCCTGAAGCCCACTTGATATTACATAACATCAAGAAACCAGCAGCCATGACACACTAAATTAGAATACTGCCTTATATAGACATGTATCTAAGAACGTATTCAACACTAGGGGTGGGAATTGATAGAACTTCATAAATATGGATCCCATTGTCGATCCTTTTTATTGGTCCAATTCTTTATCAATTCTTAAATCACTTCCATGAAGAGAGAAAGTTGTCTGCAGTGGTTTTCTAGTGTCAACACAGAAACCTATACTAAAGCCTGTATTATTACTGTGACCATACATGCTTATTAGAATGACAGAAACTACAGTATGTACAACTATGGTTTAGCTTTCAATTTCAATTTCAATTTCAATTCTGCTCTCAAGGACAGTTACCTATGATCTAAGGAACATTCCGGTATTGATTGAAGGGGAATTGACGAGATCAGAGACATACAATCCCAATAGACTGATACCCAAATTAATACCCACTCCTTCTCAACACTCAGGAGAAAGGAGTATACAAAACGTGTTTATGCATGTCCAGTTTGGCTGTGTGGTACTTATTAGGTGCACATTACCATGTCGTTCTATTTGTGTGTAGACCACCATGAGGGACCTGTCTCAGATGCTGAAGAAGATGCCCCAGTACCAGAAGGAGCTGAGCAAGGTCAGTCCAACCAGAGCTGCCTTGCACGCAGCTTGCTGCCACCTGAGTTTATTTTTTAAAATATCACACTACTCCAGGTGCCCTTGTCTTAGTATAGAGATTTATTTATACACAAATGTTGGGTTACAAATAATCGTTTATAATACAAATAACTGTTTACAAATTGATGTTTTGGGATATGAAGTGACGCCTGTGAACTGTCCCCTCTCCTCAGTACTCCACTCATCTGCAGCTGGCTGAGGACTGCATGAAGCACTACCAGGGAACTGTGGACAAGCTCTGCCGCGTCGAGCAGGTTAGTGAATTGACACGCTCAACCTCACCAGTGCACTGCTCATGACTGCTGGGTACAGGCCCCAAACCAAAATGCTTGACGTGATAACAGGGGATGTCCAAAATGGCTTCTTAAGATAAATGTATTGTGTGTTGTATATATCTACAATGCAATACAATTATTTATTCAGTCATTAGTCAGTCAGTTTCCCATTTGTGGCCAAGGAGGGTGCAGCTGTACGTACCACACCAAGCTTTGGAGTGGGATTCCCAGCTTGCCCATTCATATGGTCCCCATGCCGGTGAGGGCTGGCACACTTGTGGGGATTCTAGATGGCTGGCCAGACCACTATAATGAAAGTAGACCTTTTGCATGAATACCATCCAAGCCTGTCTTCTCCTTGGCCACTGTCACGGAAGGCTCAGAGATTCAGATGCAGTTGCCAAAGAAGTTTTAATACAAAAACTCAACGCCACGATGGGCAAGAGACAAATAAGACTTTGGAACTCAGACAGACTTCACGTCTTCCATACATGAACAAAACCATACAAAGAAGACCAGGCAGACCTGGGTTTAAATAGCAAACATAATTAGTACATAGGAGGCATGTGTGTAAAACATGGCTGACAGACACAAAAGGTGGGCAACATCAAAAGACTGGAGAGGATGAGCGGACTGGCTCTGCGTGTGATGAGGGAGCAGAATCCTGGACTGGAGCAGAGTTTGGAGCTGGCACAGGAGCAGAGGAACAAGGAGCTTGTGTGACAGCCACATGATACTCCTAAAACAGCCGTTATCATACCATTTGGCCTATTTAAGTTTCTGAAGATGCCATCTGGCCTCGTCCTTTCTGCCACTCATGGACTCAGTGGTACATGACCTGCCTGTCCTCTGTGTGACTTTATGGGTCCCAGTTGACTTTATGGGTCACCACTTGATCCATGGTAAAACACTGTCTAACTATTTACAGTGTGTACAGTTGAAATAAAAATAAAACCCACCCAATGTCAGTTGATTATTGACAAAATGATGTCAAATGTCAATTGCTAAAATGCCAATATTTTCTAGACCTCCTTTTTCAGGAAATGCCACACACAAAATAATCTGTCACCACAAATCTATTGCTATTGTTGCTATAAGGGTCGATGCAGAGGACACTGACCACTTTGTCCCTTTCCACTCCGCCCCCCTGCCAGGACCTTGCCATGGGCACTGACGCTGAGGGCGAAAAGATCAAGGACCCCATGCGCGCCATTGTGCCAATCCTGCTGGATGCCAACGTCAGCACTTACGACAAGATCCGCATCATCCTGCTCTACATCTTCCTCAAGAACGGTAAGACGTCCTCCTGGTCCAACCTGGCCCTGATCCAAACACTGGGATCTGTCCTTATTTAGCCTGGGAAGAGTTACCAGAGAATAGACAGGAATGTTCCTATGAAATAACAGACAAAGAAATCTGGTATGAAATAATCAATAGTCAAGGACTCTGAGTGCTGTCTATAATAAAAAGGACCAAATAATTTGATATAACATGGACTAAATAGCAAAACTAATGTTAACCGAATGGAGCATAGGGAAATTAAACAGAATAGGACTTTCTGTGCCTCTTTCAGTTAGTGTTAACTCATGATTCACTATTTGGTATATGTGGTTTCCAATGTTCTCATTCTTTTTCCTTCTGACTGTACTAGTGACCTCAAACATCAGGGCTATGGATTGAATCACACTTGACTTTCCCTAACCACCGTAGGGATTCACAGTTCCTCCAGTTTGGGAATCTATTTAGTTATGCAAGGAGGCACGGCTCCTCAGCAAACAAAACGATTTCTCCGGTTCTGCTTCATGAGCAGCAGGAGTCTGTTGGCAATGGGAGCCCCTCTGCAGTATCTCCACATCAGAAACTCAACGGAATTGCTGCTCTGCATGTAGTCGTGGTGCTGTCGTGTGGCGGCCATTTTGTGACAGTGTTGTCTGTGGCGTGTCATTCCAGGGATCACAGAGGAGAACCTGAACAAGCTGATCCAGCACGCACAGATTCCCCCAGAGGACAGTGAGATCATCCACAACATGGCCCACCTGGGGGTCCCCATCGTCACAGATGTAAGCTCACTCGGCACTGTCTCTGCCCTCGCATCCGTCCACCTGACTCCTTTATTCCTCCTTTCACTGCTCTCTCCTCTTTCCTTCATTCCTTCATTCAATCTTTTATCATTGATCAGTTCATCATACCTCTCTGTCTTTTGTCTTTTATCCTGTATGAAGTTCCCTCATATCGGTCAGTGCAGTAGCATTCAGCCTCTGACTCTGCGGTATTCATTGACACAATCACAATTGCTCATATGCAGATGCTCCTTTCTGATTGATCCCACCTTGTATCGCATACAGACTCTCTGTTGATGGATGTGTCTGTCGTGTAGATACAGTAACATTTAGAGCCGCAAAATTGAAAACATGGTTCTGTTCAATAACTTTGCAGAATGCAGAAAAGGGAAATCTTGCTTTTATATACTCTGATGAATTATTTTCTCTCTGTGCCTTTGTGCCCATGTGTTTCTGTGCTCTGTGTGTGTATGTGTTTGTATGTGTGCATGTGTGTGTGTGTGTGTGTGTGTGTGTGTGTGTGTTTGTATAGTCCACCCTGCGCAGAGGGAAGAAGATGGACCGCAAGGAGCGTGTGAGTGAGCAGACCTACCAGCTGTCTCGCTGGACTCCAGTGGTCAAGGACATCATGGAGGTCAGTTAAACACAAACAGAAACAGAACATCGCTATTGTGCTGTGTGTGTGTGAGTGTGTGTGTGTGTGTGTGTGTATGCTTTCCCTTCCTTTCTTCTGTCTTTATGATAACTTTGATCATTTTCTCTTTTATTCTAGGATGCCATTGATGACAAGCTGGACACAAAGCACTACCCTTACATCTCCACTCGCTCTTCAGCTTCATTTAGCACTACTGCAGTCAGGTATACACACACACACACACATACACACACACACACACACACACACAGAGACACACACACACTAACACCTGACATTTTCTTGTCAAATCAATAATGTATCTATCTATCTATCTATCTATCTATCTATCTATCTATCTATCTATCTATCTATCTGTCTATTACTACTTGCACAATTTTACTCACCCTGACCCATCTACACACACCTAGACATTTACAGACATAATCATAAACAAAGATGAGCTTTATTCCACTAGTATATTGCCATGTTTGAGACAGGAGGTTGGTCAGTCAATACTCATTTGAGCACAGGCATAGACCGAGACAGAGGGGTGGTCAATAACTCTGACTGGTCCTCACTCACACAGTCAGATTCCAATAACCTGGATCCAAACCTCCAGTCCCCCCATTAAACATTACAGTGCAGTGATCTGTAAGCTACAAACTACATTCACAACACTGTTGCCCCTCTACAGCTGTCAGAATAAGTTGTCTTGGGTATTGATGTCTGTGTGTGTGTGTGTGTGTGTGTGTGTGTGTGGACTGATGGCTTTAGTGGCAGGTTTGGAGCTGACACATTGACCCATCTCATTGTTGTGTTATTGATTTGGAGTCCAGATCAGTCCCATGGCCAACGATCGCCACACTCATTATGCATCCCATTGATTTGTTGGGGCAGTGAGAACCAGGTGTTGATCGCATTAGAGTATGTGTGTGTGTGTTAGTGTGTCCATGTGTGTGTGTGTGCAGGAATGAGTCACAGCAAGCATCATTAATCGGAGGTCAGAGTAAATGCACATTACTGCTACTGCTGTCATTTGTCTTAACTAGATTCACCCTTGTGTGATGGCCTGATATGCAAACTCTAACCAAACAAACCCCTGTAGTTAAATCTAGCACCAGTAAATACAAATTTGTGTCCATAAATAAGTCACGTTGGCTAGCGCGCTAATCGGATTCTCTCTCATGCCACACGTCTGCCCTGGCAGTGCCCGGTATGGCCACTGGCACAAGAACAAGACCCCTGGCGAGTACCGCACTGGACCCCGCCTCATCGTCTTCGTCATCGGAGGCGTGTCCTTCAGCGAGATGCGCTGTGCTTACGAGGTGACACACTCCAATGGGAAGTGGGAGGTGCTTATCGGTGAGTACATCAGCACCCAGTGCTAATGGGGTCGGTTCGGGGGTCCGTGGAGAGAAACGACTTGTGGTTGTTGTCAGACACTGAGACAGACAGATGGACTGTAGATTCATTATCAACGTCTCCAGCTTCCTTCAGATATGCCCACATTGCTAAGGTTATGTTTATGGAATTTAGCTCTAGGTCGCTTTAGACAAAAGTGTGTGAGCTAAATATCATTACCATGACAACGTGGACACAACTGATGGAAGGAGACTGCTCTTTGATTTTTATTTTAAATGAGTGTCAGTAGAGGCACACACTTACTCAGGCACACACACACACACACACACACACACACACACACACACAAACACACATTCACACATGTGTCAGTATTTTGTGTATCAGTTTAAAGAAATTCCAGGTTGACATCCTTACTACATTACAACATCCTATGGACATTTGGTCTTAAAGGAATAGGCCACCCCAAAACGGAATTTAGTCTCTTACCATATTCCCCTGAGTTGGATAAGTGAGCAAAAGTGTTTTTCATTCAGCCCCGTGGTTGTCCTGTATCCAGGAGCACCGCTGATATGCATAGAGCCTGTGACCGGCGTGACTGTGGCTGTGACTTTGCCCGAAAACATAGTCCCAAGACTTTGTCACTCCTAGACAAACCCAATTTGTGATAATGCCATTGGCATTTGTTCTCGGTTTGAATGAACAGGTGAAATAACGAAATTAGGAAAAATCCCGAGTTCATTTATGACTATTTTGAGAAGACTGGCTAATTGGCAACTCCCAGTTACAGCGCTCTATGCTAAGCTAAGCTAACGCTGCGCTTCTGGATACAGGACAACCACGGGGCTGAATGAAAAACACTTTTGCTCACTTATCCAACTCAGGGGAATATGGTAAGAGACTAAATTACGTTTTGGGGTGGCCTATTCCTTTAAGATATTGAGTAGAATATATGTTTAAGCACCAGGGTTTTAATGATTAATATAGTGGCATATTTTGTCAGTTTAAATCAAAAATTAGTGTGTAACCCACAGGATGATTGATTATTATGTATTTTGAGTGCTAGTATCAGGGCATCTATAGAGTAGAGATTTGGTAGTCTCCAACTATTAGGCTACTGCTTGCATGCTTTGCTTCAGTACCTGTGTGTGTGCAGAAAGTGGCTTTATCTGTGTCCTTGATCAGCTGTTTTGGTCAATTCTGTGTTTGTAATAATCAGTGCACTAACTATGAAAGCGTAACATGTGTCTTGTCTATCTAATTTTGCTGCCTGTCTCTATGGCCCTGTCCTGTATCTGTGTACTGTCTCCTTTTAACTTGTTCTTGAATTGCAGACAAGCCAAGTCTGTTTTCGTAAGTTTGGGTTTTCTGTGTGTTTTATGTGTGTGTTTTGTTGCATACTATATGTGTGTGTGTATGTGTGTCGGGAGGGTGGGTAGTATATGTTTATTTATTTTTATCCTTGTTTTTTTGTTCTTCATCAGTTATTAGATATATTCTTAAAACATATCAACAAAATAAAAAAAAAAATGCAAAATACCAAAAGAGATGAATAGTCTCTTTAACATGGTTTAATTTTGAGGGCTGTAATGTAAAATGGAAAAAAAGTCAGTTCTTCTTCTTCCACTCTCAGAGACTTGGGACTGATGGTTGTCAGGTTATGGCTATTTGTAAAAGTCCATAGCGCTGGGGTTTAAAGGGTAGTTAGTGTTTTTCTTACTGTTATTACAGTAAACATACTCCACAATTTGGATCAAATGCGATCATCACAAATGTTCTTGAGAGCGCTGAGTTTCAGGTCCACTCCAAAATGGGAAACCAGACGACTAATATGCACATAATCTGCTGCTCCTTCTAAAACTAGTTTCAGCCTGTAACATGTCAATCTGGTTATTCCCACTGGAGACACAAACAAAACAGGAAAGATTTATTACTGGTTAGTGTAAATGGGATGTGGTCCTGATGAATCCCTTTTAAGGAATGACTGTGGATTTGTAGGATGTGAATGTTTAACCTTGTTTCTCCAAGAAACCTGGGCCTGCTTTTGCCCAACGGAGGGAATGCGAGCAAAACTGTCGTGCAGGGGTGATATGACTCTTTTTTTTCTGCGGTGGCCATTGTGTACTCGAGCATGAAGCCGGCCCCCTCTGTTCCTCTGCAGGTTCCACCCACTTGCTCACCCCAACCAAATTCTTAACGGACCTGCAGCACCCCGACTTCCGAGAGTCCACTAGGGTGTCCTTTGAGGAACGAGAAGAGACAGACGAGTGAGACAGACAGAGAGAGGGAGGGAGGGAGAGACAAAATCACACTCGGAACAAAGTAAAAGCAGCCGCGCAAAGAAGCCCTTTTTGACTCCCTGCAGCATAAGGGCTTTCTTTCCCTCTGTTTCCTCTTGCTACCACTTTCTGATTTATATTCTGCTCTTTTTTTTCCTCCGTTCCCTCCACCTCCTCCAGGGATGAGTGTCCACCCCCTGTTTATTGACAGAGCCAATCAGCAACAGTCTTGAAGGCCCAACCTCCTGTTTGCTCCTCCTTTTATTTAATGAGCATCAATCAACAGGCAAAATTTTTCTATAATGCCTAATGTTTACTTTTCAATTCTACTGTAAGATCAGATCTATGGGAGTACCTACCGTTGGGCTCATGTTTAGTTTTAAATTTTGGTTTCTACATAATTTGCTGCTTATATCTATTATTTATGACAACATTAATTAATTTAGCCAGAAAACAGATTAAGTATATTTTGCTGGTGCAGTGCACAGCTGTCAACAGCTTCCAAAAATGCCTTTAAAACACTTAGCCATTCCCTTTTGCAAACGGCAATAGCCATAGCTCAAAGGGGCTTGCAGGAGGCCACGGCCATTTCATGCGGGGTGTGTGGACGTCATCCCTGCCGACCTCCCATTTTCTCAGCCGGGTGAATGGCAACGCTCAGTCTGCCCTCTCAACCCACAGCTGCTGGCAGACCTGGGTGCTGAGGAGTCCCTCTTCATCTTGACACCCAATCCACCCCACCCCACCCCACCCCTCCCTTCCCCTTTCCAGACGTAGTCTACATCCTGGAGATCCATTTTTTGATGGTTTATTTGGCAGTTAGCAAAAAAAAAAAATCAATGGCTTTCTTCTATGGAGGAGATGGTTAATTATTCTTGATTATTTCAGTAGCAAAGCTGTGTTCATAATTCTTTTTTTTTTACCCCTTCTTAAATATTGCTCAGAGTTCTCCCCTAAGCCCTCCAAGCATCACATGCCTACATTGGCCCATGGATGTCTGTAGAGTGGTCACTCAGCTCAGCTTTCAATCTGGCATTTCAATGGATCCCATCTACTGTCCCTCCCTACAGTCAACAGCAGCTGAGCTCTGCACACACCCAGGCTGCACATGTAGATATGTTTCCTAGATGTGCTTTAGCACCAACCAGTTTGGCAGCCTCCTCACTCCCCACTCATCAGCAGCTATCTCCACTCCCCTTTCGCTTCAGTTAGCCATCATATAGCCCACAGGCCCACTGTGAGGGATGCATGCATGCAATACAACCAAAAGTTCCTCATAGGTGTGAGATCAATTCAACTTCCTCTTGGTGTTTATTCTAACCACGAACATCCACTTTCATGCTGACAACGTCAGCCGGAATAACTACCTGGAGGATATTCACAATGAATTATGACTTATTTCTAGCATCTGTAAAGTTAGCCATTTTTGTGGTCCACCCCATCATTTGGAATGTCTCTACTCTATTAAGCAGTGGTATTGTGTTTTCTTTAAGTTTCAGATGTATCCCCCATTAGATCACCAAGACCGGTTTTCACTGGGGAACTAAGGACAAGCGCCATGCATTAGATGCCATATTCTTCAGCTCTCTGCTGCAGACAGTTGTTTACGCAAAGCAAATCTGGCACGCCGAGGTTCCCAGTCGAAACAGTCAACTCTGTGTTTAGAACCGTCAAGATGTCTAAAATAGCTCTGTTGACCACATTTGTGTTTAAACCCCCACTACACAAAGTGTGTGTTCACCGAGGCATCATTAAGGCTTATGCATGTATTCAAACTACTAACATTAACAGTATTTGTGCTCAATTAACTGCTGAATGTTTTAGGGATCTGGTTCTGTTGAAACAAGATGTTCATTTTGTACATGCTGTAGCCTTAAGTATGGCCTTTAATTACATTCCCTAGAGGTGCAGCACAAGTAGTACTACACATGTAGTGTGGGTGTTGTTCATCTGCTAAAGCCATATCACAAATTTTTGTTTGTCCTCTAAATGTGCAAAGTGATGATGAACCACAGTTCTATAACAGTCGGAAAGGCCGCTATGCTCCATGTTGACTTGAGATTTGTTCTCTCACTGGTTGAGAATCGGAATACAGTCTCTTGACCAACTAGCTGCAAAATTTGGAGAATATTACAGTAGAAGAGGAGAAAAGTGTGATGGGCATGCAGGTTGCAGCTATAAACACAAGGTCAAAGATTTCTTTTGGTGTTTATTCCACTTCTCAACAAGCAAAGGAACAAATCCATGTCTGAACCTGTATAGCGGCTCGGAGACAGAAAATAGAACTCTACCCATTTGCAGTATGTCCAACTCCTTCACATACTGCTACATTCGGTACCTACCGAATGGAAAAACAGCCATTGACCCTTTACTGAAATCAACTTAGCAAACAGATGGTTTTGAGGTAACCTGGTGAAAGCTAAGTATTTGAGCTAGTGTTGGATAGCAACCTGGCAGACACAGTGTTTCAGACCAAGATGTCAGCAAAGTTGTGTGTTTGGAAGACCCAACAGACAGAGAGGAGAGTGAATTAGGCAGAACCACTCAGAAGTCGATTGGTACAGTATCTCTAACCACGTCTAACTCTTAATGACCCTGCCCACCCTACCACACCTCACCTCTTCGCACCCCCCCCCCCCCCCCACCTCCCACAGTACCAAATCAACTTCACAAGGATTTGCTTCAAATCTTCTCCTTCTCTGCTGTTTGGCGCTAGACACTTTAGAAGTCCAAATACAATTTGGAATGATGTTCTCATGTGAAAGTTACAAAATTTTCAAACCTTTGCTACAGCAACCTACAGCTTTGCTTATGAAACACATTTGATAGGCCTACCAACTTAATCTGTTGAAATATTGTGGTTACTATTCGTGCTACTTTGTAAATCTAACTTTTGTTCCACCTCATGGGCTGTTGGCTAACTCCGCCTTTTGGAGTTCACAGGAAACGTTTAGAAGTTGCAGGTCTACTTAGGACTACATAGCCCTGTGGGACAAAAGTTTGGTTTGCACATGTTAGAAATGTGTCTTCAGCTAATAGATTCATGAGTTTTTCATTTTTTTAGTTCATCAACAACTGTACATTCCTTTCTTTTAAACTCGCAAGGTTATATATGGTCATGTAGTCTTAATGCTCTAGTTTTATTCATTTATATGTTTAGCAATTTAGGAGAAATTGAATGGTTCAGTGATGTAAGTAGGGAATATTGTCAGCACAGATATATATGTTCTATATGTACCATTGTATTTAGCAGCAGAAAACGATACCAAACTCAGTACACAACATGTATTCCATTGTCGAGGTCCTTAGAACTAGTCTGTGTCCAGTTTATGCAACGTCCAGTATATTCATATTCATATTCATAACAGTCATCTCCATCCACCTGTGACTATTTCAGTTACATGTATTTTACTCATCCATGTTTGAATAGACCTACAAAAAGCTGAAAACACATTTTCAGGTAAAACGTCTGGAAATTTCTAACATCTTTCTGCCTGCCACCCCCTCCCCAAATCCCCCTCTCTTTCTGTCTTGTGTTCGACACCCTTCCCTCTCTTTCTCTCTCTCTCTCTCTCTCTTTCTCTCTCTCTCTCTCTCTTGGTCTCTTTCGTTCTCACAGGATCGACTCATGTATTCACTCCCACCTCCCTGCTGGACGCTCTCAAGAACATGAATAAACCAGACGAAGAACCAACAAGTTAAAATCCCTCCTCGTTTCTCAGTTCTGTCAGTACTCCCCAGACCCCTCCTTCAGCACCTTCATCCCTGTACTCCTATATTACTATGTATGCATCTTGCTTGATGAAACAAACAAACAAAAAAAATCTAACAAAAAATAACCAAAAAATGACATTGGTTTAAAAAATAATATATATATATATATATATAAATATACATATATATACATAAAATATATAGTTATTTGAAAATGAATAATTGCAAGTATTCTTATGTTTTACGATGGATGCAAATTATTTAAATGGGTTTAACTATCAAGACACCGTTTAAAACTGGAAGTACCAAATGTAATATTGTATGCTATCAAATCTGCTAGAATGTGTCCAAGGTAGAGCCGTTGTTGGTTTGTTTCCCTTTAGTTCAACTATTGGTGTGGTTTGTATGGCAGGGGATGGGGAGGCGTGTGGGTGGGAGGTGGGAGGAAGACCACTCAGGATGGAATAAATCATATCGCTGGAAGCTGTTGCTCTAATCGGCAGACCTGTTATCATTTAGAGTAGTGAGAAATGGACTCTACTATCTGGTCCTTAATGAGGCCGAGCCGACAGAGACAAAGAGAACCGATTGCCTCGGACAGTTTGTGTAGTTTTGAACTGGTTGGTGTTACTTGTGTGAGAGCACTTTTGGACTCAGAGCTACGGGGAGGAAGGCTGCTGTTGCATGGAGAGAAAAAAAAGACAAACTAACCAACAGCAGAGGCTTTGCAAGCCAGCAGGCCCCAGCAGACCACAGGCCGCCCCTCCAGCTGAGCAGAACGGGGGAACTTTGAACTTGCCATGTCCTCTCTTATATGTTTCTGTTTCTTTTCCTCTTGGGAGACCTCACATTTAGTGTCTAAAAAGGCCACTGCTTGCTTGCGAAAAATGTTTAAAGAATATTCAAAAGGGCCAGTCGTATTTCAGTATTGTATCCTGTCTGATTAAGTCTTTTCATTGGTTAGTAATAATGTTTAACCGGGCCATGCACTGAGTGGTGTGATGTTGTATGCCATTTGTTTGATGTTCTAGCGTCTCACTGTTGAGTGGTGATATTTCTGACTGTGAAGTAGTTTAAAAAAAAACATTTCCATACAAAAAGAAGAAAAAAAAGCCAACGTGAAGCCACTGTGTTAGTGATGTTTTAGCTGTAGTTGTAGTGGTAAACTGGGAATCAATAAATAATAGCTATATTTTGTTTAGTCCGTCTGTTAGTTCTCTTTTCTGGTGCAATGATAAACCTTCCACTGGTGAATGGCTTTGCAAAGAAACTTTTCCGCCCTTTTAAGATGTATATATATATTTATTTTTCTGAATGATTTCTCTGTTTCCTTCCCCTCACTTCTGTTTTGGCAAAAAAAGGTTGTATATTGCACTATGCGTTTCCTGTGATGCAAACGCTTATTTAGTTGTTTTTTTTTCTTACTTATGTTTACTCTTCATTTGTTGCTGTTGTATAGCGTTTACAGTGTCTCTGATTTCAATCAAAAATGATTTAGCAGAGAAAATACTAAATAAGAACGTTAGTCCGTCCTAAACCTGTTCAACTTACTGGGATTCTATGTTTGCGAGTGTTGAAGCACAAACAAAAGTATACTTCGTGTGTACCAATGTACCAAGGCTGTCTAATAAATTGGCTTCCATTATCAAGGACACAGAATCAGTGCATTTTTGCGCCCAAGTCAAAGATTCAGTATGGCTCCATGTTTTCACAACACTTTCCAGTGAAGGTAAACTTTAATGAACAAAACAGAGTTATTTGATTTCAAATGAAAGGAAGTCTGACGTGGCATGCTTGGGAGGCCCTACTATATAGGATCAGGAACTGAACATTCTGCTTCTAATTCAATGCCACATCCAATGGGGTTTGGAAAGAGGCCTGTTTCTAGTTTACTCATACTAACAGACCTCTGTAGACTGTTGGATGGCAAGAATACCTTGATACTTCAGATAAATTAATGTGCAAATATGGAGGTTCAGCCAGTGAGTTCCTTTGTAATACAACTTACATTTTGTGAAATCTGATGAAAGCGCCACCGATCGATCAGAGCTCAATGCTCTACCAACCCAGGCATCCTTATCTGTATACTAATCTACACACCTTATTTTTAGACCACAACTTCACCTTCACATGGCCTCAGACACCTTTGAGCTTGCTCTCAAGGGAAGAAGAATCAAAGAACATTGTACAAAACACTTCAAACTTTAATCATAAATTTGATCAGTTTGCAACCACAGATATAATTCATCTTCTAGATAAAATACATTTTTCATAGCCCCCCACCCCTCAAATTATAAAATTACAAATGGCAATAAATTATTTCATTTGCTATTTAAAAAGCAATTACAAAACTATGTATAAAAAATGATCAACAACACAGCTGAGATCATGTAGGTTTTACAGTACCTTTCATTTGGAATAGAGCAACATGGAAAATATTAAGGAAGACATTAAAAAGAAAGTGTACAGATAATTCATATTGTTGGGTGTATTCTGAAGTCTATTCTCTACCATGATGGTAGGACAAGATGCACATGACAAATTTGTATGTTTGTAATATTTGTGAACTTGCTGTACCATTTTGTTACTTTGCTAGTTACCGGATGTTACAAGGTACCATATGTGTTTAACTGTGCACAAATGCAGGTGATCACAAACTTTGCTTATAAAAGGACAGAGTAGTCCTGAGACAGAATAGTCTCAAGTGCAATCTAAGAGTCGTTACCATAGAAAAAAAACAAACCTAAATCCATCAAGTACTAATCCACATAATGTTCACAATTGTCTGGGACAGCAGAAAAGCTTTGAAATGAGAGGTGTCCTGATTCTTTGCTGTTTATGTTCATTCAGCCTTACCTGAATGAGCTACTGTACATCCTGTCACTGACATGAGTGCGGCTATTTTTTTGCAATACAGACTGTCTTTGCATGCCCAAATCTACACCCCTTTTAATGCAACAAGACTCCTCTGAAGAGGAATATTAGGTACTTATTAATATTAATATTAAGCACATTCATAAAGTGTTACTTCTGCGATTCTTTTTCCTGGAATAACTCACACTTACTAAGTTCTGTATAGCTGCCATGGTTTATATTCCTGAGAGTACATCTGACATGAAACGCCTTTACCCTGAATGCTACATCATCACACCATTTGCAAGATGACGGTGGACCAGGTAACACCGATGTCCTTGCACCCTTCAACTGTCCATAGTACACTGCGCATGGATTGTAGTTGCACAGTGCTCCCACGCAGCTCGGGGTCTGCCAGCCATTTAGCAGCTCGAGGGGGAGAGACTCGTTGCCTTACCTATTCACAGGCTCTAAATAAGGACAGCCTATCTTTCTTCACTGTAATCACGGAGTGCTACATTAGGCAAAATAATTAACATCTTCTACCTAACTAACTAATTTGATAAGCACACATTTTAACCAATGAGAACCCAGACTAAGGGACATATCTGTCCAGTTGAGTACAGGTGTTCATTAATGAGGGCTATAAATTCAGTGCATATAACTAATGACTGCCAGTAAGATTCCCACTGACATGTTAGAAAATCACAGTAAATTGAAAGGAAACAAAAACATAAGGCTACAGTTTGCTACCACTGGCAAATATTTAGTGATGTTTACATTGTGGCATTACAGTTCTTGCAGACAAGAGTTCAGTGCGTCAGTTTCAGCTAGATGAGACGCTTAGCTTTAGCTCTCCCATCCCAAGCGTTCCCACTGATCTGAGCACAGCGTCAGTAGAGACAGGACTGGGAGAGCGCCCTCTGGTGTTGGAGGCCGGTGTTGAGGGTGCGCACCATGCGCCTGGAGGAGCTCCGCATGTCGGCAGCAGCAGTGATGGCTTGGTCAAGAGAGCTGCTGAGAGACCGCCCGCAATCCCGCTCGCGGTCACGGTTGGCTTTGCTGGGGCTCGGCCGCTCAGGTGCCACAGAGGCGTAGGGCACGGACATGGGCGTGGGCATGGGCATTGCTACCTTCAGCGTGGGGCCAGAGTAGTAACTGTGGGATTGAACAGAAGTGAGTTACAGTTGAAAACATCACATCACAGGCACAGCTAAACGATTCAAGTACGCAAATAAATTTGTGGTCAAAGTTTGGTTCTTTGTCTGTAGGGAGGTATATAGTGACATATTTGACTTATTTTTGCAGCCATTCAGGGGATTTGACTGCATTCCGTTTTAATTCCACCTTTTTTCTGGGTCTGAATTAAAGTTCAGTTCCTGCACCCTGTAAGTGAATTTTTTTTTATTACAATAGAGGCTGAAAATCTATTAAAATCTATTTGAAACTGTCCACAATCCTGTGTGGGGTGAAAGCATTAAACACAATGAAATGGCAGCTTCCTCCTCCACCTCCTCTCTCCTCCTTTCTGCTGCTGAGTCAACCGAAGCTCATGTTGAGAAGTTCAGATGGGAATGACAAGGCTGTGTCACCCTAACAGCTCTCCACCACCACATGAGTCTGCATGGCAATGTTTACATCTACAAATGTGTGTGTGTGTGTTAGAGGGGGCGAAAGACTAGCACTCACAGCATGGACGGGTAAACTGGCACACACTGGACCACGGGCACACTGCCCAGCACAACAGCGGGCGGAGGTGCCAGGAACACACGCCCTGTGTCCCTGCCTGCAGAGGTCTCTGGGCGAGGCTGTCTGGAGGGTGAGCTGGGATTTTTCTCTGCCTGACGGTCTGTCAGAGAAAGGGGGTGGGGGAGAAAGGTATGGCTGTGACACCTTGATAAATAAGGCACGAGTCATTGGAATAACATACTGTATCATAACTACTAGCTACGATAAAAGACCCGTTTATCTATTCAGTTGTCTCATCCAAGAAAGGCACCCCAATTTAAATTCATTTCAATGGTGTGTCAGACCAAAGTGTGACACTGATCTGCCTTTCATGTGTTTCATTGGGTTGTGTTAGCTCATTTGGTTCCTCAACATGTACCACTACCATTGTGCTTGTAAAGCACAGCCTTATCCTCTGGGGGCTGACCTGTCTGGACAGCAGCGCTGCGGAGTCTGGCCTCTGAGGCCCCACACAGTAGGCAGCGAGGGGAGGACGAGCCACTTCCACACGTCCCGTTGGCACTCCTCTCTGGGCCTGCTGATCACACACGCACACACACACACACACACACACACACAATTATTATTATTTTAAGCATATCGGTGTGGGAGGAGAGACATGGAGGATGAACAGAACTGCAAAATTAAAGGACAGAGAGGTGGGAAAGAAAACAGGGATAGAAAACTAAAAGGAGGGATGAGTTAAGTTCAGAGGAATGAAAGAAAGTGGCTAAGAGCGTCAGTGAAAAGTGGGGCAGAGAGATGACGGACAATCACATCTAGTGGGGCCATGGTAGATTCATGGTAGATTCAATTCATGGTGCAATTCAGACACCAACATGTCCTGCATGCCCGTATGCCTCTCATGTACATTTTGTGTAGACTATACTTATCTATTTGTACAGTACTGTATTTATACACCTTGTTTATTCTTCAGCTCCATACTTAACCATCTGCAGTATATAGGCCTAGCACACTGAAGCTAACCACTAAATTGGCTACCTCCTGCTCTCACTTGCACATAACTGTACAAACTGCTCTTAACAGTACATACTGTCCATACTGTATACACTCTATATTGTATGTTTTGTACTTGCTGCTTTTTGCACTTCTGATTAGATACTAAACGGCATTTTACTCTGCATTTACACAAGCTACTGTATCTAAATGCAGTCCGTTTCATTCCTCCTCACCTGGCTGATCTGTGCCCAGGCTGGCGCTGTGCTTTGAGGCACAGCCGTGGCACGTGGTGCTCATGTTCCTTCCCTGGTTGGCATCGGCAGCGCCTTGAACCACGACAGATGGCCTGAGAGGCTGGCCTGAGCACAAATGACAAACGCCACACGGAGTCACACAACACACAACAAACAACACACTTCACACTTCCCGACAGAGATCATTTCAGTCTCAAAACAACACAACACTAGCAGCTGCGCAAGACCCTTTCATATCTGTGAGTCTGTGTGAGCTTCCTGAAGCCACAAAATACAGTTGTACTGTATACGACATACTGTAAAATAATACTGACATTCAGATTAATATGTGCAACCAAGTCATCAAACAAACAAGAATTTAGATAAAATCGTACGGGTATGGCCTTCTCTGCTGCCCTGTGTTGTAGCGCTTGATGTCCGACTCACTCCGGGGGCGGTTTTGGATACTGGGGCGCGTCTCACGGAGCGTTGCCTGGGCTCAGATAGGGCAAGCTCAGAATCATCCGAGGCTGGAAAATGATGCAAACCCAGTTCACAGTCCATCATCACAGGGTTAATGAAGGTACACAATACACAAGCATGGGAATGTGTTACATGCACTGTATGACACCGAACACCCGCGGTAGAAGATGCAAGAAACTCAAGCAGCAAACATTCACAGTGACGGTGGACTTCTGGTTGGTCATTACTTATTTTCACAAGTCTCACTCATGCACTCATGCACTCACACTCGGGCTTAGGGCGCGGCGTGGACATTGATCTGGGTCGGAGGACGACTCTCTGGGTCCTCCTCTCCTCCCTCTTCACCACCACCACCTCCTCCTCTTCCTCTTCCTCCTCCGTCACTCTGCCTCTCCCAGCTCCACGCTCCTCTCTCCTGCTGCTTTGCTTGTGTGGTCTAACACAGGGACAAACAAAGGAGTGGTATACACATCAGCTTTAAAAGAATAAGAAAACCAATGATGATGTTATCCGAGGGTCACCGGATAATACAAACGGGAAAAAAATATTTCACAATAGTATAGCTTCAGTAAGTAATATTTCCATTTATTATTTGAGAGAAAATTCTCTCACTGAATGTTGAAGGCACACAATAAAGAATGCGTCTGTACAAAAGTACAGTGTGGAGGGTGCAATTCTTGACTCTTTAGGACTTGCAGCTCACTAGAGGCCCAGCAGTGAAGGAGTGAGGGAGTGAGGGGGGGAGGGGGGCGGGTGTACCTGTAAGGTGTGCTGTGTACCGGGGGGCGGACAGGAGAGGCTGGCTCAGAGGCGGAGGAGAGAGGCACACACAGAACCCCCTCTAAACACTTCTGCAGTCGCTTCACCTCGGCCTGCAGAGACTGGAGGGCCTCACTGCAGCATAGACAAACACACCCACACACACGCACACACACACACACACACACACACACACACACACACACACACACAGGTTTACTACAGAAAGATGAGACACTCACTGCACACAGTGAACACATGCAGACCTGTGTTTAGGACAGCCATGTTTAACCGACATGCTTTTTTGGATCATTATTGTGATGGTGCAATACATAAAACTCACTCAACAACATGCCCTGTGCACACAAACAAATAAAACACACACACACACACACACACCATGCAGGTTAAACCATCACACTAGAGTTCTCAAAGTATACCTCCAATTTAGACTCCAAATTCCTATAATCAAGTCATGAATGTCTGTAAGGGAATAAGGGCCACAAAAAAAAAACTTAGCACACAGCATGGCGATGCTAACTGCTAACTGATCTAAAATCTGTGTTTTTTTTTTTTTTTTTTTTACAATTTTTGAAAGACCCTATGCACAAGGTGGTCCATTATAGCTGGAGATAGGACACCTGTATCATTGTCACTGTCACAACAACAGCAGGTTGCTTCAGTGAAGCTCTACATTTGGTAAAAGGTGTTTAAGTAACAGTGCTTATTTTACTAAGATTTTATTGATGTTGTTTTTACTTTTATCATATTTGTAATCTTTGTCCTGTGTTTTGTGTATATTATAACCAAAAACTAATTTGTTGTCTAAGACCAGGTACAAAGATTCAAGACAAGAAATAGTCCAAGTTAAACCCAACCCTCTTTTTATAACCAGCATATACCATAAGATATTTAGTTTGTCTCCATTCTTTTACTTTGTTTCTTTTCGTGTCTTTCTTGTCACTATATACACTGACTGTATTCATTATGACAGTTTTCACAGTGTGAATGGAGTGTGCAGTCTTCAGGGTATGCAGAGTGCCCCCCCCCCCCAAATGGCCTGTTTAAAAGAACCAATCCTATCTGTGTTGTTATGGAAAAAGCTACATTAGAGCTACATTAACCAAAACTCTACTGACAATATAAATGTGTCTCTTCGTCTATGCCCACGGGTAGCGTCCTTACCACTGCATGCAGAACAAAACATACTTTGAGAAATAAAAATGACTGGCCCCTATTAGACTGAGTATCCACCCTAAGACCAAAGTCTTGATCCCGCAAAGATTTAACTGGCAGTTAAGTCTGCGAGACTTCAGGGCTTCGGGTAAGGGATCGTATCAGGAGTGGGCCAAGAGAACACAACATTGAGAACATCTTTAGACCTTTGGCGGTGATATGCTACATTGGTCAAGACAGGATTCTCTCGTCCATGACACTTACTTTGAGAATGAGCCTCCTCCAGCCCTCCTCCTGTCCAAGGAGACTGATGGGCATCTGGCACAGTCTCTGGGGGCCATTCTGAGGGCCCCGTAGGGGAAACCAAGCCCTTTCACAGCACTGGAGACTGGAGAGTCTTTACTGCATCCCATTTTATCATCCTTTTTCTTCCTCTGTTTGTTATCACCCTCTGCTAGGCATGAACCCATACCATCCCCCCCAACACACACACCCCCTCCACTGCAGTGAGAGCAGCTCAGCCAATCCACTTAGAGGGAAGCCATAAATCTCTTCCCGCTTGTTTTGGGCGCCCATCGCCATGGCAGCCCCCCTGGACAACTCACCGCTGATTGGTCAGATGGACCGAACTTTGGGCTTTGTGGCAGTTGTCATGACGATGAGGTGCAGAGAGGGAGGGGCCGGGCTGGCGTGCTGACTGCTTGTTGGCCGGCTTGCAGTAGTACTGGTCGTTCTGTTCCTTATCCTCCTGTCCTGACAGGGAGTGGGCTGAGATTGATGAAGAGGCAGAAGGAGAGACAGAGAGCATGGGAGAGAGGGAGAAAGAGAGAGAGAGAGAGAGACAGAGAGAGAGAAAGAGAGAGGGAGAGAGAGAGAGAGAGAGGGATAGAGCACAAGAAGGCAATGCAATGTAAGTTTAATGACTGACTCTAAAGCTTCCAGCAATTACTCCTTCTCCTCCCAAATAAACCCTACACCCATTCCCACTGCCTAATCAAATATTTGATTGTGATTTACCATTTACAATGTGCTTCGTTTTCAGCAGCATAACTGCATACCTATGAAGGAGTAGATGGATGGTCCACAGTGGGCATATATCATGGAATACTGCACTCCCCCACATCCATGTCAAGACCTTAATATCACCTCAAATGTGCAATGTTGCAATATTCACTGATATATGCGCTGTGGCATTCATTTACTATTACATGTCTGTACGCACATGTGTGTACACCGACCAGTGTGTCAATCTGCTTCATTAAGACATCACATTTGTGAGCTAAAGTTTAATGGGTGTGTGTGTGAGTGCGCGCGCGCGTGTGTGTGTGTGTCTGTGTGTGTGCGCACATAGAACTCACCGTCACTGGCTGCGCTGCTGGTCCATGCATGTAGAGACTCCCTTGTCCAGCGCTGGGGGGAGGTGCTGGAGGACAAGCGAGGCCTCCTTTCCCCTCCTCCTCCTCCTG